>JAXCGZ010003833.1:10000-87500 GCA_037179515.1 Halocaridina rubra
GGTGATAAAACGCATCCTTGCCCAAGGTCGACCTTTACCTAAAACACATCATTGCCCAAAGTCGACCTTCTCCTAAAACACAACGTTGTCTAAGGTCGATATTCACCTAATACACATCCTTGCCCAAAGTCGACCTTCACCTAAAACACATCCTTGTCCAAGGTCGATCTTCACCTAAATTCCATGTATGCCTAAGGTCGACCTTCACATAACACCACTCAGTCTCATTCTTACCTTTCTTAATAATATGATTCCCATCAACAAATCATTAAGCACGTGGAGAGAGATGTTCCTTTCTTCCAATGCTACTCACACTTATCATTTATTTTAAACATCTGGTCAGCTCAACATGAGCTTCATAAAAATTATATTCTCCATCCCCTGCTGTCACATTATAACCCTCATACTTGTTAACTTCCAATTTCTCTCTCTCTCTCGGCTTCATTAAATAGCAATATACGCGCCATATATCAGTCAAATAGTACCTTTCTTCCGCTAAAGCCGACGTTACATACATAGTCCGAACAAGCAATTCATCATCAACTCTCCGCCCTCTCAGCTATTATTAAATATTCACTCTCGTCCGATTGTGGTTGCAGATCCAGAACCCATAGAATGTCGGATTTGGGGATTTCGGCTATTATACTCTTTATACTGAAGGATGTTTTTGGATTATTCGGCTCTGGTACCTCAGTCAACGTGTATTATACGGAAATTATTTGGCTTTTTTTATACATTCAATTTTAGCAATTATCTTTCAAGTCAATGGAAAAAATTTCTATTTAATTTTCTAGTTTTTTTTTTTTTTAATGAGAAGTCATATGTTAATTTTCCCCTTACATACAGACACAGTAACCATGAAGAAAAACAAATGAATCGAAGATAAGCTAAATTATGGACATACCTTGAAACTATACAAATAGTCCATAAGATAAATTTTAAAGTCTTTTCCTATAAGAAATATGTAAAATAATAGAAGAAGAAAAAATTGTATAAATAAATATAAAATCACTCCGAGTAGGCATTAATTGAAAATAGTCTTTGAGGCTCATCTTGTCTATCCGGAGAGTAATCTCAGGTGAGACTAGGTGGTAGAAGTTTGAATACCTGCTAATAAATTTAATCTACAGTCGCGTCATATATTTCCTTTTGAGAATTTAACTAAATATGCCTGTACATGTACTCAGGCAAGCACTCCTAAATTTAGTTTCATACGTCAAAAAGTCCACAGAGGTTACGATTATCTTATATATATATATATATATATATATATATATATATATATATATATATATATATATATATATATATATATATATATATATATATATTAAATTCAATATACATGTAAATGTACCCAAACAAGCATGCCAAAAATTAGGTCAATGGATCACAAAGCAAAATACGCAAAGATATAAAACTGATATCTTCAACAATTCTCATCTCAATTTTCTTACTGCATTAAACATAATATATTTGTAGATGTCTCGAGCAAGCATACAAAAAATTTGTCAATTGGTTCAAAAAGCAGGTAAGTAGAGACAAACTGCAGTGTCATCAGTTATATCTCGCTCAGATTTTTTATACATAATTAACTTGAGAAAAATTAGGTAATTTGTTCAAAACAGCAAGGTCTCAGAGGTATAAAAGATTACAATTCTCAATAAATGTAGTATATATGAATCTCTCTATTTTTAACTAAATGTACAAGTAGATGTACACTAACAAGCAGGCCAAAAATTAGATCAATTGTTCAAAACAGTAAGGTCACAGAAGTAAAAAAATACAATTCTCAATAGATGTAGTGTATCGAATTCTCTCTATTTTTTTTCTTCTAAATATACTAGTAAATGTACACAAGCAAGCATGACAAAAAGTAGGTCAGTAGGTAAAAAAAATGGAAGAACAATGAAACCACTACATACATAATTTGCATAAACACAGCTTAATAATCTTCACTGTAATAATACCCATTCTACTATATTAGTACTAAAGTTCCTGATAATACCACCCCATCTATTGTTTCTGAACAACCACAAAAATTTCACTTGCAAGGAAAGCATTCAACAAAAGAAAACAAAATCTTTAATAAAAAAAAAAAAATCTCGTGGCAATATGAAACACTAAAAATAAGTCCATGTGCAGCAAAAAACCATTCATATCGAAAATGATTATGTTAGAGGGCTGGAAATCTAATTACATCAGGAAAAGTAAATCCAGCCAACAAGGAAAAAACAACTAAAGGAACAGTACTCAGAGGCAAGAATATCAACTTACTGCATGAATTTACCAACAGATTTATTAGGAATTGTATAATGGAAGTAAATTAGGGGCGATGCTATAAAGCTGCAGGAAAATCTCATATGTGCGCTGGACATCAAGCTGGAGAAAAAACAGCAATTATTGTCATGAAATATATCTTTGAAGGAGAAATTATAGATGAAGTTTTCCTTAATGATGCAATGCATGCCTGCAACTCGAGTAATAGAGATGCGTACTGCATTACACATCTAATAAATGCCCCTATTATTCAATTATATTAAATTAAAACCTAATGAAATCCAGCAAATTTGTACATGAGTAGAGGACACAGAAGAAACAATGCTGCAGTGAAATCACCAAAAGAAACCAATCAAACTAGTCTCTCCAAACTTCTTACTATCCTTCTTGAACTTTAATATATATCACACTACTAATATCAAGCATACTTGTGGGCTATGAAACGACCACTGGGGTGATGGAGTGTTGATAACATACAGGAAAAGTGGAAAATATTCAAAAAATGAGCCTCAGATTTCGGACACCACCAAAATGCAAGAAAGTAGTGTCTTGTTGTGAAACCATAGAAACTACAAGCTACAGATAATTGTCTGAGTTTTTTGATAAATAAAGATGTGCAGATGCCATTGCTCTGCGGTATGGATGGCTCATTGAAGATTGAAATTTGACGAGAATTCGTGTGGCTATGACATGAAAGAGGTCTACAGTGATGCTGCATTTGATCTTTTCCTTCAACTACTTAGGCTACTGGGGAAGGCATATTTCAAAAAACAGCTAACAGATCTAATGGGGCACGAATTCACATATGTACCAGAGGGCTCCATACATGTCACAGACTAACATTTTTTTTCATATTAGAACTGCTATCCAAGCAGCGACAAACCATTACCATCAAAAACTTGAAACTGTCCACAATAAAAACAGGAAGGAAAAACACAACAATACTTTAGAGAGAATCGCCGACAATGATCATGGAATATGAAGCCTATATTTATTTCTAGTTATCTGGGTTCACAATCCGGAATCTTCTATTAAATAAACTGCGATATAACTGGAGGAAAAAATAATAAATCCGGGGATTATTTAGTACATGGTTGCAATGCCGAATCTCTTTCTTTGTTGAGGTCTGCACTGCTTTGCCCGGATAGGACAAGGTCAGACTGTCGGGTAGGACATGTATCTATATTTTGTGAACATATTTATTGAATGTTGAATTAGGAAATAAGGTTGAAAGTGACAGAATAATAAAAAAAAAATTGCTTCAAAGCCAAAACACTTTACAAACGGATAGCCATGCTGGTAGTATTTCGAGTAAGGAAAATATAGTTCCTTAGTATTTTTACATTAAAAAGTAGTAGTAGTAGTAGTAGTAGTAGTAGTAGTAGTAGTAGTAGTAGTAGTAGTAGTAGTAGTAGTAGTAGTAGTAGTAGTAGGTTTCTAGTTTCCTGATATATGAGGCGAAGTAAGCCGTATATCTTGACCAAGCTCTTAATAATACTTGATATATTATGAATTACATGCACACTTCCATATGTTACAATTAGTCCCAAATCAAATGAGGGTGGACATAGAGATAATAGAATTGTGGGATTAAGGATGGACGCCCTTCCTACTGCAATAGGTTGGGATCAAACTCGCCTTAGTTGCTTCTTGACTCGCCTACTCTACCACTGAGCTGCTGATTGAGTCTTGAAAACTGAGACAGTATTAGGTTTCAGATTTTCATTATGCACAGGCTACCAAGTTACCGCTTGAGACAGTAAAAACAGCAATAAATTACAATGAAGAGAGTATTTCAAGGTTCCAAAATATTAATAACTAGCATCCTGCACCACCGGAAAAAAAAATAAGCAAACACTCGCATTTTCCAGTGCTTATGATTTGCTTTATAATAACCACCAAATGCAAAACTTATCTAGTTAATTAAGCACAATATAGAGGTATATTTTTCAAGAACAGAAATATCAGTAGCAGCAAGTTATTATTATTATTATTATTATTATTATTATTATTATTATTATTATTATTATTATTATTATTATTATTATTATTATTGTTATTATTATTATTAGATCTTACCAATTCGAAACGCGATTTACATTAAAATGACTGTTACTGAATCGGCCATGTTGTTGCTCTTACACAAACTTTATCCCAGCAAATAAATACTTAATAAATATGTAAATAAATATACAAACAAAATAGATAGGCACATGAATAGTTTCAAAAGTCATTGAAATAAGTTGCATGTAGCTAAATACATATTCGCATACAAGAGAGCGTACCTCGTGATTTGAATAGAAAGAAAATACTGTATTATACTAGGCAAAAAATTTGACAGATCCATGAAGTGTAAAGCTATCCTCTGATGCTGTTTCTCAGATCATATAAAAGGTAGTGAGTCTGTGCTACACTAAGTTCCAAGACAACCGCCAAGCCTGAGCTCAAGGTGATATCACCTTTGCAATATTGTACCTGGGGGAGGAGCAAGAATGCATCCTCCGTGTTCCCCTGCACGTCGGCAATGTCGACTAAATAGAGTGGAGCGAGGGGATGGGGCATCTCTTCCTTTGAATTTTCCTCTTAACAAAGAGTCAATATGGAGGACGTTGACTTTCGTATAGACTAAAGATAAATAGAGTTTGCATTGTTAACCATTCCTTATCCTCTACAAGACTTTCAAGTTTTGTGAAACTTTTACGTTTTCACAACAGAACGAGGTATAGCAGGAACAATAATCAACACCTTTGCGCTATGTGGGCTATAGGCCTATTCGTTTTCCTAACTGAATATACGCCGATAGAATATAACGTAAGATACAGACAGGCTAATGTCGGCATGCGCAGACATTAAAAAAAAACTCTCTCACATTTAGCTATTAAACAAAAAAAATAATTTTATGCATTCTTTTTCTGTGCCTAATCAACACCGGATATTCGTTACACATCTCTTATTATCCCTTTCCATCTGACAAGTCAGAGCACTCTCCATCTCTGTTTCTCTTTACTTTGCTTTCTTCGTGCCCATGCCCGATTTGGGTAGATTTTTTTTCCGTCCTGGTGTCACACTCGTAAAAAAAAAGGAGATACATATATCCCCAATTGCTTTAATGAAGATAATGCTATCCAGAGGCTCTGAAAGTTAATAAAAAATTTGCACCACGGTGCCTCTCTCTCTCTCTCTCTCTCTCTCTCTCTCTCTCTCTCTCTCTCTATATATATATATATATATATATATATATATATATATATATATATATATATATATATATATATATATATATATATATATATATATATATATATATATATATATATATATATATATAATATGCATACATATATAAATACATACATACATACATACATATATATATATATATATATATATATATATATATATATATATATATATATATATATATATATATATATATATATATATATATATATATAATATGCATACATATATAAATACATACATACATACATACATATATATATATATATATATATATATATATATATATATATATATATATATATATATATATATATATATATATATATGATCAGCATTACGAATATGAAATAAAAATAACAATATCCGTTAGCTGTCAAGTAACAATTTAGAGCAAAATCAGTGTCCAAAAAAAACAACATATAGCAATATCAACAAACACAATCTAATGTGTAAAACACCTATAATATGAACTAACCTAAGATGCATGTTATATGACTTAAAGTTTATCAATATGACAAAGGTTTTTTGAATCGGTTAAATGACCCATAAATTACATGAGACACTAAAATGATTCCACTCGGATCAAGTACCTAAAGAACCTTCATCCACTGTTGATCTCAGTCATTATTGGAAAAGAAACACACACATATAAACATGATAATACCTTGTTAGATGTCTCCATTTACCGAACTCTTAAACTCAAATGAAAGCAGAAAAGATGGTAGCGTTGGAAACAATATTGTTTAATTCTCGCACATGATGCACATATAGTACTGTGAGTATATACAGTATTTACTTATGGACACTTAATTTTTTTTTTTCTAAAGAAAACTAACCTTACCTAACTTAAGCTGACATTGCAAATAATGAGATTTTAACTTGACTGGGAGTGAGAAAGCAAACATTTATTCCTTATACTCATACCTGCGTTTATATGAAATAATTTAACGTTAAATATTAATGAGTTTTGCAAGGCAAAATTAGTGTGTTTTGGGAGTTTGGTGGCCATAAGCGATTGAATCGTTTGTAATAATTAATAGAGATGAATTAGAAATATATATAATCTAATGATACTTACATCATTCAGCATCTTCATTAGTAATTTCCAGATATAATGAGTCTCCATGTGTGAAGAATAAGATCTCCCATCTACACTCAACACCACAACAACACCATCATCATTTTTTCCAAAGGACCTTCATCACCTTATATTTCAGTATCACCGAGTTACACCATCGAAAAAAAAAATCAAGACACGACCCAAAATAAAGGGAGGTTTAGAGGAATTGATCTTGAGCACCAACGGTCTGTAGAATGGTGAGAAATGATAACAATAAAAAATGTGGGAAGGAGAGAAAGAGAGAGAAAGAGAGAGAGAAAGAGAAAATCGAGATCCTTTTCCACAAGCAGATTTTCACTCCTTCATCTGTCACACACAGATCATCATCATCTTGACCCCTCTTATTTCAATTAATGGACCTTATTTCACCTCTTTTTCATCTCAGCCGTATTTTCTAGCTCACTCACAATAATCTGACCGCGCATTTTGTAGATATCGATATCTCATTTATGGTTAGAAGAGAGTTAAAAAATGGTAAGAAAATGTGAGAGAAAATTAGAGCATATCTTCCATTCAGTGTCGTCTGCTCACTTGACTCGTGCGCACGCGCACTGATGACCCTCCAAAAATTATGTTTGTCAAATTTTCATCTTGGAATGTCCAGGACACAGAAACGGAATGTATCGAAATAGTTTTCTTATCAATCGCGTTTTTGTCTTTATGTAATTAGTTCTGGACGACGATAAATAAATAATTTCATTCAATAATGTTTGTATAGAGTTTTAGCGATTTTATTTTACTCTTCTCATTGACTCTTATCGTCTAGCGTCTTCCAAATAAATCCTTGGTGTATCTAAATATAAAACATATTTTTCTTTTTGCCCCAAACATAAAACTGATGGAAAAGCAGGTTGTTGACAATGATCTTTACTGACCAATAATAACTGTCAACGAGGCATCCAGTGTTCGAGACACGGGGAGGGGACGTAACACAGTAATGCTAACGTCGCTACTTTATCGCTATTTTGGCGGCTTTGGTCCTCCTCCCCCCCACCCCCGTATTCATCATCATCATCATCATCATCATTATTATTATTACTATTATTATTATTATTATTATTATTATTATTATTATTATTATTATTATTATTATTATTATTATTATTATTATTATTATTATTATTATTATTATTATTATAGTGTTGTCAATATATAAGCAGGGTTACAGATTATTAGTAATATAGTTAATTAATCAAACTAAAGAATATTTTCACTGTTAAATAGAATAAACCAGGATGAAATCATATTCACTTAAAAGAAAAGTATTCCCTTCATTCTTAGTTATTTGTGGATTGCCAGCAGTAGGCTTGTCAATGGCACTATTAGCCTGATGTAATACTACTGCTGAACACTGGCTCAAGCAGGAATAGCCAGGACTATTAAGTATTAAGTTTCCATTAACTTACATTTTATTTCAGTCCACATCTACACCGATTAGTCTGGCGTATATGCATTATATATTTCTTACTATCCTTTCACTTCTGACAACTCACAACACTCCCATCTCTACAACTGTTTACTCTCTACCTCATTTTCTTGGTGCTCAGGCTCGATGAGGTTAATATACTTTGCCTATCCCAGTGTCACACTCATGAAAAATAGTATTTATGTTGCTGAGTCATACACTAATATCAAGACAAATAAAAATGACAATGCTGTTATTTGTGAACCTTCTTTTTTTTTAAGAATAATAATGAACTAATGATTTAAAAGTTTAAACATTATGCGTTCTATGACAATGGTACTGGGGTGAGAATATTATAATTAAGTCTTTAATTTACTGACTTTATTTCATATTTCATGCTTAGTGGAAAACTTTACCATAATTTCCAAAAATCTGAAATCCTCCTGCAGAGTATTGTGAGTACAAAAACTAATATTTGTTGTAAGACGAGACTGTTCATATTAAAGGAAAAAAATTGAGAACTTTTTCGTGAGGAAGAGAGAGAAGCTGCCGTCCAGATTCTGCCTTGAGGGAAATCTAGAAGAGTTGCCAGACGTGGAGCCTCACACCACATTACCTAATTTTTTGTGTAAACTGGGGAAAGCTCTTAAGCCGTTTTACCTGATCCTGTGGTTCTATATATTGTTAAAAACAGTATCCTTCCCATTTATATTAACTAGTTAGTTAGTTTGATACACGAAAAAATTTAATAATAAAAGAAAAAAAAAATTACCAAATACCCACCTGTCAACAGTACTGAGTTAAGTTGCCAAGTAGTACAGCAGTCCTATTTTCTTCATTTTTTTTGCTTTTCTTTTAGCTTTCTCGTTTGCTATTTTGTTATTTTGTATATATATTGAGTTAAATGTAAAGTCTAAATCCCGTGATAACATATCTTGGTTAGCAAGTCAGTTTATCAGTTAGGAAGAATATATAACAGAAACAGGTGGGTGCCACCTCGAACACAAATTCGAATTTTCCTTCAGGTTTGACTTTTGTTTTTCTTTTTCTTTTTATACTTAAATTACCATGGTCAAGTTTTTAAGTTAAGATGTGTGTTACCAGAAAGGAGGCAAACTGAGTCACGAAATAGCACTTATATGGAGATATAAAAATTCTGTGTGAAGGTAAATTAGAAGTTTTTCTCTTTTCTTTCTTTTTTTTTTTTTTTTTTTTTCCTCTTTCTCGTCTTCTTTCTATATTCTGTGAGAGGGAGAACATAAAAATGAAGCCATCTCTGTCCCAAACCTCTCCCACCCATGGGTCGGGAGAAGGGGTAGTCATCAGAGGACTTAAACAGAGAATCAAGAAGTTAGAGGAAATGGTTACAAGCCTTGATGATAAAATTCGGAATATGGATGGAGAAATGAAAGAGAATGAAACACTCAGAGAACAAATAAGATCTTTGGAGGAAGCAAATAAAGCACAAGGGCAGGAGAGAAAGGAACTAGAAAAAAGAATAAAGAAGCTGGAAGGGGAAAAGAGTCAACTAGAATCTAGAATTTCTAATCAAGAAGATAAAAACAAACAGCTAAATGACAACCTAAAGGAATTAGATGTTAGTTCACTGCTATCTTCTGAGAGAGACGAGATTGCTGCTTGGAATGTTCAGATTAAGGAAAACATTGAACAGTTCAGAAAAGAGTTCCAGGAGCTGAATATGGAAAATGATGCCATGAAAACGTCCTTTGCTGATGCACTAAAGGGGAATGTGGCAGTAAAAGAGGCTGTAAAGGTGGTGGCACTGGAAAACATACAAACAGTTGATTATAAAGAGACAGTAATCGAAAAAATGAAAGACGTTGTGATGGAAAGGGCAAACCCACTCATCAGACAGGCACTTGATAAGGAGAAGACAGTGGTAATCTCAGGCATAAGTGAATCCCAGGAGCCAACATGGCAGGGGAGACTTGAAGAAAATAAAGCTAGGGTTGTAGACCTGATAAGAAAGCTTGGAGTAGTATGTGGTCCTGAGGATATTGTAAACATACACCAAAAAGGTAAATATTCGAGGGAAGGAAAGCCGAGACCAACAAAAGTAACCTTTGAGAGAGGGGAGACATGTAGGGAAATATTGTTGAGAAAAAAAAGTCTAAAAGACCTTCAAGAATGCAAAGAAGTGTTCATTAGACGATACAGAACACAGGAAGAGATGGGAAAGATCAAAAACTTGTTGCAAGAGGCAAGAAGGTTAAATGATGAAAGAAATGAGGAAGAGAAGAAAAATTTTCGTTACGGAATACTTCCAGACAAAGGGGAGATAAAGAAGATAATGACAGAAGATCAGGAGATGGGGCCTCATTAAGATTGTTATACACAAATGCTGATGGATTAGCTGGTAAGGCAGTAGAATTAAAAGATAGGATTCACAACAGTAAGGCAGATATAGTAGCAATTACAGAGACTAAGTTGAGTGAGGACATAAACAGTGTCACAGTTTTTCCTAAGGGCTTCAGAATACTAAGGGTCGAAAGATCTGAGAGGACTGGTGGAGGGATAGCACTGCTCATAAGTGAGAGGATTCAAGCTGAAGAGATAAACTTGGCTATAGAAAGTGAGTTCAGGGAATTTCTTGTTGCTCGCATAAATACTGGGTCAGAGAGCATTATAATAACTGTTGTATACAACCCACCAAGGAACCAAAATAGGCTTGAAATTTATGAGGAAAGTCATATAGGTACGATTGAAGTCATAAACTCAGTTGTTAACATGGCGCGGGAGAAAAAATGTAGGATTTTGATTATGGGAGACTTTAATCATAAAGAGATAGATTGGATAAATCTTGACCCACACAGTGGTGAGGACTCCTTTGGGGCAAGATTCCTAGATTGCGTACAAGGGAATTTCCTACACCAACATGTAATGGAACCAACAAGAGCCAGGGGTGGGGATGAGCCATCACTACTTGATCTGGTGTTCACAGATAATGTGTTGGATATTGAAAATATTGAGTATGAACCACCAATTGGAAAGAGTGACCACTGTGTGTTGTTGATGGAGTATATCATTGAAGACATTCTTCCTGAGAGTAGAGGCACTGAGGACATGAGGAGGAACTATCAGAAAGGAGATTACATCAAAATGAATGAGCTTTTTGCAGTTATTGACTGGAGAACCTTATTTTACAACAAATCTGTACAAGAAATGTATGACATCTTTTGTGAGAAATATGGGAAGATAGTAGATTGCTGCATACCTGTCACCAAAGTAGGTGTAATTCATGCCAGAGAGAAATGGTTCGATAATGGGTGTAAAAGAGCTAAGGAGTGGAGAGACAAATGCTGGAAAAGGTATAGGAGGAGAAAAAACATAAATGCCTGGCAAACCTACAAAAGAGCAAGAAATGACTACCTAAGTAAAAGGAGAGAGGCAGAGAAAGATTATGAGAGGGACATCACCAGGAAGGCTAAAGAAAATCCCAAGCTTTTCCACAGCTTTATCAGAGGAAAACTGAAGGTAAAAGAACAGGTTTTAAGGCTAAAGAGAGCGGATGGAAGCATCACTGAGACGGACGAAGAGATCTGCAAAGAATTGAACAAGGAGTTTCAGTCAGTATTTACAGTAGAAAATACCCCACCCCCTCAGATTGCAGTGATAGAAGCTCAAGGGCCGGTATTAGAGAACATCAACCTTACAGCCACAGAGGTATGCAAGGCGCTGATGGATTTAGATGTTCATAAAGCTACAGGTCCTGATGACATATCCCCTCATGTGCTTAAAAAATGCGCAAACACAATATCAGTGGCACTAAGTATCATATTTAAGGAGTCATTGGAGTCGGGGGAGATTCCAAGATGCTGGAAACAAGCAAATGTGATACCTATCTTCAAAAAGGGAAGGAGGGATACGGCTCTGAACTATAGACCAGTTTCCTTGACCAGCATAGTTTGCAAACTTATGGAGAAACTACTAAGGAAACATATCTCTCTTCACTTGGAATCCTTCAACTTTTTGTCAGTGAGGCAACATGGCTTCAGAGAAGGAAGATCAACAGTAACAAACTTATTAGAATTTTATGATGAGGTAAGCCAAATCTTACAGGAAAGAGAGGGTTGGGCAGATTGCATATTCCTAGACTTCCAGAAAGCGTTTGACACTGTTCCACATGGGAGACTTATTAGGAAGCTGCAATCAATGGCTAGAATAGGTGGAAATGTCTTGGAATGGATAAAAACTTACTTAGAAGGAAGGGAACAGAGGGTTAGAGTAAGACACTCAGTGTCTGAATGGAGAAGAGTTAGTAGTGGAGTTCCACAGGGTTCAGTTTTAGGGCCACTTTTGTTCCTTGTATATGTAAATGACCTACCAGAGTCTGTAAATTCATTCATGAATATGTTTGCAGATGATGCAAAGATTGTGAAGAAAGTAAAAAACGAGAACAATGGTAGAGAACTTCAGGAGGATCTAAATAATCTGCATGAGTGGTCAGAAAAGTGGCTAATGAAATTCAATACCTCAAAATGTAAGGTAATGAGAATGGGTACAAGTGCAAGAAGGCCCAAGCTTGACTACTCGGTGGCTGGAGTACAGCTTCAGGAGACAGAAAATGAGAGAGATCTAGGAGTAAACATATTGGCAGATTTGTCTCCAGAAATACATATAAATGGCGTAGTAAGGGCAGCATATGCATTCTTATCAAATGTAAGGGTAGCCTTCAGGCACATGGACAAGGAAATGTTCAGAAATATTTATGTAACCTATGTGAGGCCAAAACTCGAATATGCAGCCCCCTTTTGGAATCCGCACTTGAAAAAGCACATAGCTAAGCTTGAAAAAGTTCAAAGACATGCCACGAAACTGGTGCCAGAAATACGCAATCTCGGTTATGATGAGAGGCTGAGGGAATTAGACTTGCCATCACTCGAAGCTAGAAGAGTAAGGGGGGATATGGTGACAGTCTTTAAATTCCTTCATGGTTATGATAGAGTGGATAGGGATCGATATTTCGATATGGCTGGCTCTAGAACTAGAGGTCATAGTTTGAAGCTTCGGAAGAAAACTTCTTTGCAGGATGTAAGGAAATACTTTTTCAGTGTAAGAGTAGTTGATAATTGGAATTCGCTAAGCGAGGAGGTAGTTAATGCTACCTCAATCCATAGTTTTAAGGACAGGTATGATAAGTATCACTAAGTCTAAAAATGGAACCGATCAGGAGACGGGAAGATACGAGCTTTGGGCTCTTTCCCGTAAACACAATTAGGTAATCACAATTAGGTAATCACATCAGGAGACGGGATACGAGCTTTGGGCTCTTTCTCGTAAACACAATTAGGTAATCACAATTAGGTAATCACACACACAGAACTTCAGGAGGATCTAAATAATCTGCATGAGTGGTCAGAAAAGTGGCTAATGAAATTCAATACCTCAAAATGTAAGGTAATGAGAATGGGTACAAGTGCAAGAAGGCCCAAGCTTGACTACTCGGTGGCTGGAGTACAACTTCAAGAGACAGAAAATGAGAGAGATCTAGGAGTAAACATACTGGCAGATTTGTCTCCAGAAATACATATAAATGGCGTAGTAAGGGCAGCATATGCATTCTTATCAAATGTAAGGGTAGCCTTCAGGCACATGGACAAGGAAATGTTCAGAAATATTTATGTAACCTATGTGAGGCCAAAACTCGAATATGCAGCCCCCTTTTGGAATCCGCACTTGAAAAAGCACATAGCTAAGCTTGAAAAAGTTCAAAGACATGCCACGAAACTGGTGCCAGAAATACGCAATCTCGGTTATGATGAGAGGCTGAGGGAATTAGACTTGCCATCACTCGAAGCTAGAAGAGTAAGGGGGGATATGGTGACAGTCTTTAAATTCCTTCATGGTTATGATAGAGTGGATAGGGATCAATATTTCGATATGGCTGGCTCTAGAACTAGAGGTCATAGTTTGAAGCTTCGTAAGAAAACTTGTTTGCAGGATGTAAGGAAATACTTTTTCAGTGTAAGAGTAGTTGATAATTGGAATGGGCTAAGCGAGGAGGTAGTTAATGCTATCTCAATCCATAGTTTTAAGGACAGGTACGATAAGTATCACTAAGTCTAAAATGGAACCGATCAGGAGACGGGAAGATACGAGCTTTGGGTTCTTTCCCGTAAACACAATTAGGTAATCAATTAGGTAATCACACACACACACACACACACACACACACACATATATATATATATATATATATATATATATATATATATATATATATATATATATATATATATATATATATATATATATATATATATATATATATATATATATATATATATATATAATATATATATATATATATATATATATATATATATATATATATATATATATGATCAGCATTACGAATATGTGATTACCTAATTGTGTTTACGGGAAAGAGACCAAAGCTCGTATCTTCCCGCCTCCTGATGGGTTCCATTTTAGACTTAGTGATACTTATCATACCTGTCCTTAAAACTATGGATTGAGATAGCATTAACTACCTCCTCGCTTAGCCCATTCCAATTATCAACTACTCTTACACTGAAAAAGCATTTCCTTACATCCTACAAAGAAGTTTTCTTACGAAGCTTCAAACAATGACCTCTAGTTCTAGAGCCTGCCATATCAAAAAATCGATCCCTATCTACTCTCTCATAACCATGAAGGAATTTAAAGACTGTCACCATATCCCCCCTCAATCTTCTAGCTTCGAGTGATGGTAAGTCTAATTCCCTCAGCCTCTCATCATAACTGAGATTGCGTATTTCTGGCACCAGTTTCGTGGCATGTCTTTGAACTTTTTCAAGCTTAGCTATGTGCTTTTTCAAGTGTGGATTCCAAAAGGGGGCTGCATATTCGAGTTGTGGCCTCACATAGGTTACATAAATATTTCTGAACATTTCCTTGTCCATGTGCCTGAAGGCTACCCTTACATTTGATAAGAATGCATATGCTGCTCTTACTAGCCATTTATATGTATTTCTGGAGACAAATCTGCCAGTATGTTTACTCCTAGATCTCTCTCATTTTCTGTCTCTTGAAGTTGTACTCCAGCCACCGAGTAGTCAAGCTTGGGCCTTCTTGCACTTGTACCCATTCTCATTACCTTACATATTGAAGTATTGAATTTCATTAGCCACTTTTCTGACCACTCATGCAGATTATTTAGATCCTCCTGAAGTTCTCTACCATTGTTCTCGTTTTTTACTTTCTTCACAATCTTTGCATCATCTGCAAACATATTCATGAATGAATTTACAGACTCTGGTAGGTCATTTACATATACAAGGAACAAAGGTGGCCCTAAAACTGAACCCTGTGGAACTCCACTACTAACTCTTCTCCATTCAGACACTGAGTGTCTTACTCTAACCCTCTGTTCCCTTCCTTCTAAGTAAGTTTTTATCCATTCCAAAACATTTCCACCTATTCTAGCCATTGCTTGCAGCTTCTTAATAAGTCTCCCATGTGGAACAGTGTCAAACGCTTTCTGGAAGTCTAGGAATATGCAATCTGCCTAGCCCTTTCTTTCCTGTAAGATTCGGCTTACCTCATCATAAAATTCTAATAAGTTTGTTACTGTTGATCTACCTTCTCTGAAGCCATGTTGCCTCACTGACAAAAAGTTGAAGGATTCCAAGTGAAGAGAGATATGTTTCCTTAGTAGTTTCTCCATAACTTTGCAAACTATGCTGGTCAAGGAAACTGGTCTATAGTTCAGAGCCGTATCCCTCCTTCCCTTTTTGAAGATAGGTATCACATATGCTTTTCCAGCATCTTGGAATCTCCCCTGACTCCAGTGACTTTTTAAATATAATACTTAGTGCCACTGATATTGAGTTTGCCCTTTTTTTAAGCACATGAGGGGATATGTCATCAGGACCTGTAGCTTTATGAACATCTAACTCCATCAGCGCTTTGCATACCTCTGTGGCTGTAAGGTTGATGTTCTCTAATACCGGCCCTTGAGCTTTTATCTCTGCAATCTGAGGGGGTGGGGTATTTTCTACTGTAAATACTGACTGAAACTCCTTGTTCAATTCTTTGCAGATCTCTTCATCCGTCTCAGTGATGCTTCCATCCGCTCTCTGTTCTTTTACCTTCAGTTTTCCTCTGATAAAGCTGTTGAAAAGCTTGGGATTTTCTTTAGCCTTCCTGGTGATGTCCCTCTCATAGTCTCTCTCTGCCTCTCTCCTTTTACTTAGGTAGTCATTTCTTGCTCTTTTGTAGGTTTGCCAGGCATTTATGTTTTTTCTCCTCCTATACCTTTTCCAGCATTTGTCTCTCCACTCCTTAGCTCTTTTACACCCATTATCGAACCATTTCTCTTTGGCATGAATTACACCTACTTTGGTGACAGGTATGCAGCAATCTAATATCTTCCCATATTTCTCACAAAAGATGTCATACATATCTTGTACAGATTTGTTGTAAAATAAGGTTCTCCAGTCAATAACTGTAAAAAGCTTATTCATTTTGATGTAATCTCTATTCGGATTGTTCCTCCTCATGTCCTCAGTGCCTCTACTCTCAGGCAGAATATCTTCAATGATATACTCCATCAACAACACACAGTGGTCACTCTTTCCAATTGGTGGTTCATACTTAATTTTTTTTCAATATCCAACACATTATCTATGAATACTAGATCAACACCGACTGACATCGAAGATTTCTCAAACAAAAGGACAAATTGAGAATCCATGAAATTCATTATATTCATGTTTGCTCTGTCTGTGCGATATTAATTCAAAATTAGAAGTAAATAGTGTACGTAGAATGAGAACTAGGCTACAATTCAAGCAAGACTGAGTGGGATTTTTTCTACCTTTTATGGTTTTAGCACAAAATTGGGTGTCTAAAAATATTAGCGATAAATAATACAGTTAAAATAAAATATTATGAGAGTTTTCTCTTAAACCTTAAGCATGAATGCTTAAAATGTTAATTTTCTACAATAATTAAGTCAAGATGATTAATATAACCCTGCCAAGGCTCATCAATGAAATTCCGTCATTTCGCTATATATGAGACCGAACGAGCATTCTGGCTATTTCACCCCACAAATTTAGCGCCATAGCCAAAAATCTGACATTGACAATACTGAGTAAACAGTCATCAGCTGACTTCAGTCCGGAAAGTAGCGGAGGATTAAGAGTGATAACATTTTATTGCATTGCTGTGAGGAAATTCATTATATTTGAGAAATATAGCATTTGTACGGCATTCGCTAAAGGACATGCAGCCATGAGAATTCCCTTCATCCTTCCATAGACCAAAAAGACGCCAATCGAGGACTATGAGTGATCGAGATTACTCCCCCTTGAGCTCCGCCTGTGTGCGGGCTCTAAGTGACAAACTTTATGACAAAAGAAAGGCCGCTGCTCTAGAAATAGAAAAGTATGATGCGTTTTTATTTTATATTTTTAAACTAGTAAACTGATATATGGAAAATAGGTATATATTTACTTCCACACTCCTTGTTAAAAATTATATATATTTTTTTTTATAATGTTAGGTTAGCTTAGTTCAAACCTCAGTTAAGAAACGAGTTGATAATTGAATTTGGAACACCTACAGTTTAGCGGGGCATACCAATGTTCAAAACCTACCAGTAGATGGCGATAGGCTCTGACTAGAGAACTGGCGGATGAATACGCAACAAAAATTAGTAACAATAGGCATACGAAACAAGTTTTTACTATCCTAACTAAAAATACTTACCCAACCTCTTAGCCAGGGGGGCTTCGCCCCCCCATGGAACCCCCCATCTTACTATCCTAACTAAAAATACTTACCTAACCTTCAGTCGAACTACTTACCTGAGTGGAGGGATGAGGTCGTTGAGCGGCATGCCCCGCTAAACTGTAAACTACCCTTGAATTTATAATTGCTTGTTTTATAGATATTTTTTCAGCGTATTGTAAAAGTAAACATTAAGCGAAAATATATATTGCACTGTTTCATCATTTATTACCCCAGCCTCTATGTCCTTTTTCTATGCAGGATATGTAATAAAAAATTATTCTAACAATTTTTTAAGATATAAATTACTTGGAGACAAAAATTCAAGCATCTTTTGGTTGGTGATTACTGAACAATACAACAGGAGAGGAGCAAAGCTGGTAATTATTGTTGTTGTCACTATTAATCCTCATTTTGGGATGGACACAGGCACATTGAAGCTGGGGATATAAGGTTAGATGCCCATACCTAACACCCCTGCATTGGGCTCAAATCATGATTCGTCACCTCCCGAGTCGAGCATTCTATCTCAACGGTATGGCAGTCCCCTGACGCTTGGGCTGTTTTACAAATGATCCAAAACTGCAATCCATTTCTTCATACCTAGACTGTTGCCTTGGCTTTTCCTTACTTTTGTCATGTACAATTGTCAACTCCACTTACTTTGGGAAAGGACAGTAAATTGCCATGTCTTTAGGAAGTAATCCTGTTACTTTATAGATCAGTGGCACCTTATAATACATTATTCTTGCATATAGCGTAATACTGACATTGGCTTTCATGTGAGATATCACATACCAGTTACCAATAGTGTTCCAACAACTGTAGCAAAATAATTTAAGTAGAGAGTGTACAACATTGTCTGCTCATCCTCACTTCTTCTAGTTGTTTTGTTACAAGGAGAAAATTACTGTAATATATTTGCATATATTCAATTTCAATGTTCATACTCTGCATAAATATATACTTCTCACAGGATGGTGAAAGATTTTGCTGCTGCTAATAACCAAGAACAGATCAGTCGACTTATACGAGTATTAGAGGAGTTTGCCATGTCCCATAATCCACACACAAGAAAGGGAGGCTTAATTGGGCTTGCTGCTGTTGCAATTGGTCTTGGCACAAGAGTAAGCATTAGCTGGTGTAATTTGTTTTCCATTTTCAGTGATAAATCATTCTTAGATTCTCTGACTGCATCTTGCATTTGTAGTTGGACAACTGGAGTAGGAAAAATGGTGTTTGGTGGCCTTAATGTCAAAGAGGAAACTTCAGAGTAGATTTTCATTTGCTTATGTTATGCTCTATTTCTCTGTTTACAGAAAAGGTTTTGGTTGTGCATGTACTTTAAGACAAGCTAGTTTCGAATTCTGTTTGCTAATTATATAATGAGTTGTAGTACTTGATTAGGATTGAGTTAGGCAGTGTCTTTGTGTTGATATATTTTATGCCTTATTGTTATAGTTAAAGTTTTGAAATTAGGTATAAATTCAACAGTACTTGGAATCTTTATGATCAACTCCCCCCTTACCATTTTTGTAAAAAGGGTACTTTAGATACACCAATAGCTAATTCGCTCAGCTTTGCTTTTGAACTCTAAATTGCCTGACAGTTTCTGTACTACTATTGTGCATATGCATCTTTAAGATATACGGCTCCGTGCCAGATTGTCTGTTTGATAATTCCTGTTATTTATTGGTACATAGTATTTTGAACTGCAAAATTAAAATAATTCCTTTTTTGTATTTTCAGGGCATCGCACCATATATTCAGGAGCTGGTAAAACCAATTTTAGCCTGCTTTTCTGACAGCAATCCAAACGTCCGTTATTACGCAACAGAGTCCCTCTACAACGTCGTAAGGGTGTCTCGAGGGACTGTGTTGACGCAATTTAACGACATTTTTACCATCTTGGTCAGACTTGCCATGGATGCTGACCAAAATGTCAAGAATGGTTCAGAGATGCTGGATAGGATTATGAAGGTATGGTCAAATACATTATCAATAATATACATGACTCTTTATAGCTCGCGACTAACTCATCAGGGGACCTTGGTAGCCGGGCAGTTAATACACTCGACTTGAAAGTTGATAGACGCGCAATCAAGTCCACTGTAGGGGGTTAGGAGGGCATCATGCCTTAATTCCCCAGTATCAGCGTGTCTGTGTCCATTCCCATAATGGAGATTAATAGTGACACCCAAAGTGTTAACAAGAAATGCACAGTTGTTGATGGATGAGATTGTGTTTTCCATACAGTGATTCGTTCTAAATTTTTTTTTATCACTTAACACTTCAATTGTTGTCGATTTTATTTGGTGAAATTTTGATGTCACACATACCATGTCTTGCCTATGTGCATTCACATATAAAAATACTCGAGGAGGTACGAATATCTCCGTTTTCATCCAGAGAGGTTGAATACAAACTTCTCCATGGTTTGTATTGAGATGGGGAGGTATTTGATTTTGGTTTTGTTACTATGTTACGCTCTTCCCACTGTGTATCATATTGTTTGGTAACTGTTGATGACCAAAGAGGTAGTACTTATTAGCTGTATGTCGCATACAGAGCAAGTCTATTGTCTTTTGACTCGTTGCATGAGTATCCAATATTTAATTTGCCTTGGTTCATCCCTTGCCTCAGCAAGTATTTGTATGAGGAACATTTTGACAGGAATGACATATGATTATTCGTCCTCTCCTGTCTGAAATTTATTATCATATGTATTTTGTCTTTCATGTCCTGTATTTATCACTGTGTCATCTCTTAAAAGTTAGATATTGGTTAAGAGCCATTAAAATTCATCAGTAATGCCCATAGAAATTATTCTTGAGTGTTAAAACTGGACCTAAAGAAGCAAGCACCTTGGAAATTTATGAGAAATCTCGTAAAATTATTCTTGAAGGTAAATTATTAATATGGATAATATACCACCCTGAGGGGGGAGGCTAGAATACCTCCCTCATGTTCCACTGCTTTTCGTAAAAGTCGACTAAATGGGGCAGAGAGAGGAGACTGGGAATCTTATTTTAAATTTCCATCCCCAATGAGTCAAGGTTTTTGCTTTGACTTAGCCACCCTCTCCATAGGGAATAGGGAGATTATGGCATCTATAAAAATCTATCTCTCCACTACCACAATTTTCTTTTGCTTCTGCTACTGTTCTCCAGACTCCACCGAGTTTGTGTATTTCTCTGAATATCTGTCCTCTTGCCATGAGTCCTTACTATCTTCTCACCCACATGCCTAAGTTCTCTACATTGGAGACTTCAATGTACGCCACAGTGAGTGGCTTAATTCTTCTCACTTTGGTGTGGGAGGAAGTGAGGTCCTTGCTTTCTCTCTTACTCACAATCTGGAGCAAATTATTAAACATCCTACTCGTGTACCTGATCGTCATGAACGTGCAGCAAACACTCTTGACCTATTTCTTATTTCTAACCCTTCAAAGTACTCTTATTCTGGGCTTACCCCTCTTGGCAAATCTGACCACTCTATGATCTCAATCTCTTCCATTTTTGCTCCCCTTCCACAAATCCCTCCTACTCAGCGCAGCCTTTGGCACTTTGAGCGTATCCAACATGAAAACTTGCGTAACTTCCTCTTTGACTTCCCATGGGATGACTACTGCTTTCGGTCCCGCAACCCTGATCAGGTAGCTCTAAAAGTTGCCAAGATCATGAGCTCGGGAATGGAGGCATGCATCCCCTCTTATACAAAAACATTCTCTCCCCCTAAACCTTGGTTTGACCGTGCCTGCTCCATGACAATCCAGGCCAGGAATCGGACACACCGATCTTACCAAACCTCTACTTCCGATTTAACTTGCTCTGCTTGTATTGTTGCTAGGAATCGCTGTACTGCTCAGATTCAAATGTCAAAGGCTTTCTTTATAAAAGGGAAAGTTGATGACCTTAACTCCTCTCCCACTGACATGTGCTTCTGGTCCTTAGCCAAAAACTTCTGTAACTCAAGCTTTTCCCCTCTCATTCGTTCTGATGGTTCTATAGCGTGCTCTCCCACTGACAAAGCCACTCTCGTTGGCTGTCATTTTTCTGCCAACTCTTCTGTAAACGATTCCAGCACATCTATTCCTCAGTCTTTACCCCTCTCTAACTCTATGCCCTCCCTTATCCTTTCTTCACACAAAATTCATAAGGTTCTTCGCTCGCTAAAGACGAACAAGGCATCTGGTCCTGATGGTATCCCTGCAAGGTTTCTTAAGGAGTTTGCAGATGAACTGGCTCCCGTGCTTTGCCGTCTTTTTCGCGCCTCATTCTGTCAACCAGTATCTATCCTTCGTCTTGGAAGCATGCTTTAGTTCAACCTGTTCCTAAGACGGATGACCGCTCTATTCCTTCAAACTACCGATCTATTGATAAAGTTTTCGAAACTGTGCTCAATGCTCACTTCTTGAAACGCCTTGAATCTAACTCACTTATCTCTGATCACCAGTGTGGCTTCCACAAGGCAAGATCCACACGTGACCTCCTGTCCTATCTTACTCATGTATGGTCATCTACTCTGAGGAACTATGGGGAATCCTTTTTCGTTGCCCTTGATATCTCTAAGGCTTTTGACAGAGTCTGGCACAAGGCTCTATTGGCCAAACTCCCTGCCTATGGCTTTACCCCTTCTTTCTGTTCTTTGATTTCCAGTTTTCTTTCTGACCGTTTTATATCTGTAGTTGTTGATGGTGCGACATCTAGCCCTTTCTCTGTTACCAGTGGTGTTCCACAGGGCTCTGTTCTCTCACCTACTCTGTTCCTTCTCTTCATCAATGATTTTCTACAATCCCCATCTTCCTCTCTTCTTCATGCCTTTGCTGATGATTCTACCCTTCACTTTTCCTCTGCCTTTTCTTCACAGCCTTCATCTGCTGCTCGTACTCAGTCTCATATCACTCTTTCTTCTACTCTCAACTCCGATTTGCAGAGGGTATCTGAGTGGGGCACTCAAAAGTTAGTTAAATTCAATGCCTCCAAGACAGTTTCTGGCTATCTCTTTATCCTCTTCTCCTGATAAGCCTGTTGTCTTCGAAACTAACGAAATTTACCCTCTTAATTCTATAAACATATTAGGAATCCATGCAGCATCTAACTTGTCTTGAAGGAATCACATAATCCAAATTTATAAATCTTCACCCATAAAATTGAGGGATTTGTTTCGTGTCCATCATTACTTTTCCTCTTTACATTTACTTAGAAATGATAAAGGTCTTATCCATCCCTGCTTAGAATACTGTTCACACATCTGGGGTGCTTCTTATTATGCATATCTCCTTGATAGGTTGAATTTATGGCAGTCAGACTCATTAATGATCCTACTTTTACTTCTAATCTGGATTCTCTCTCTCTTTGCCATAAGATATCTCCCCTTTCTCTTTTCTATCACTACTACTTCCATCACTGCTCTGATGAGTTGGCGAGTTGCATCCCTTCCCCACTGCCGAGGCCGCGTAATACTCACCAGTCGACCTCATCTCACAGGTACTGTGTGGAGATTTGTAGCTCGCAGATTGGTCAGTGCAGTGACTGCTGCTTCCCATCTACCTCTAGACTCTGGAACTCTCTTCCTCCTTCTGTCTTTCCTAATTCTTGTGACCTGTCATCCTTCAAAAATTAGACCTATCGTCATCTCAGATCCTAGTCCTCCATATCTCTGGGTCCTCTGTACTTTGACTGTTTTTTCTGTGTATCGTTTTCCTTTGTGTGATATTACCTCATCTCTGCATTGTCCTTAATCTTTTTCTTTTCATTTTTTTTTTTTTTTCGTGCCCATAGCTTTATTGATTAGGGCAGTTTTTGCCTGTTCCGGTGTCACACTCATAAAAAAGAAAAATAGACGTGTCCTTCTTTTAAAGTTTTGTTTTTGTAGACAGGCAATTAATCCTTTTTCATCTAACATTACAGGACATTGTGACCGAGAGTGCTTCATTTGATCTTGTGGCATTTATTCCTATCTTGAGGGAGAAGCTTTACTGCAACAGTCATTGGGCACAAACTTTAGTCGTCTCTTGGGTGTCCGTTCTGCACACTGTTCCTGATGTCGATACTTTATCATTTCTCTCAGAGATACTGGATGGCTTGTTCTTCATTTTAGAGGCTCCAAAGTCTGAAGTGAAAAAGATGTAAGTATTAAGATGTTTCATTTATAAAAGAATTTACATGCATTTCTTCTATTTTCATCCAAGTCTCTTGTTGTGTTGTGCATGTACTTTTTTAATGAGTGTGATATATTGGGACGGGCAAAGAAAATTGCCATCATTGTTCCTTGGCACAAAGGGAAAGAGAGATGGGATCGTCGTGACTTGTCAGATATGAAGGGATAAGTGATGTGTAATGAATACGCCAGCATATTTGGTGTAGGTGCAACTTACTTCATAAAAGAAGTTACATGTGTTTTTCTGTTTCTTTCTAGCTCTCTAGTACTTTTGTGAATGTGTTTATAATAATTTTATCTGTATCTGATTATAGGAAAAAATACTTAGCAATTATAGGTGTCATTTGGCTTATGATTACAATATTTTAACATGGCAAACTGCACTATTCAACTTCTTTAATCCTACAATTGTTTTCCTCCATTTTCTTCATATTTCAAATGGAGACAATGTAGTTTAGTAAGTCTAAAAGTAGTTTGGTAGTTTGTGGTAGTTTGCATATGGCAGAGAGTTAGTGGTGGTGGGGGTATTGGAGATCTAGTCGTTGTGCAGAGAGGTTGTGTTATTGGTGACGTTTATGCTTTGTTTACCGCCTGGATTGGTATTTCTATTTTATGGTTCGTGTTGTCTTATGGTATTATAGTTATTGCTTGTCGCTCATATTGACTCATCATTGGCGTTATTTCACACAACACATATTATCAAGGTAAGAGGAATTTAATTCAATTTACTTCAAACTACAAGCTATCTAGGCTATAACCTGCAGTCATGGTGTCTAAAGTCATGTCGGATATGATTAGACCATTCACCGGTGAAGGAGATGTGGTTGCGTGGATAAAGTAAGTTCAGTTGGTGGCTAAGTTGCAGAAGATTTCTGATTTGGCTTTTATTCCACTGTATGTGGAGGGCTTGCTCTTGCTTTGTATTTAGAAATGAGTGATGATGAACATGGTGAATCAGAAAAAATAGTAACTATGTTAAACGAAGCGTCTACTGACGGAGCCTTTGTAGCTTATACCAAATTGGTAAGAGTCAAATGGACAGGGCAGCCTGTTGATGTGTATGCAAATGACATGAGACGTTTAGCTGGGCTAGCTGGGTTCAAGGGGGATGGTTTGGAGAGCATTGTTCGTTTGACTTTGTCAATGGATTCCCTGATAAAATAAGTACAGTATAGCTTTGCAACAAGTCAGTGAGGTTTTAACTAATCCAGTTCGTGAACTGATTAATGTGACAAATATTTTGTGCATAACTTAGGCTAATGAAGAGTATGTTGTTGCAGTGGCAAGGGGGTTTGAGTTGCCAAAAAAGGGCAGTAGCAGTAAGGGAATTAAGGTGAGATACTTTAGGTGTGGTGGTCCTTATTTAATCAAATATTGTGAGGAAAAAATTAGGTGTTTCAAGTGTAACAAAGAAGGACATATTGCCAACCAATGTGATCAAAAAGCTTCAAGAGTACTGTGTACCCAAGGGCAGGGAAATGAATAGAGGGGGACTGCTGCGCCAGCAGTAACCCCCTTTTTAATAACAAGGCGCGGTCACTACCTGTTATTGATGTGCAGGTGAATAATTATTCAGCTTGGGAACTTGTAGATTCCGGTTGTACCAACAATCGTTCATTCCAAGTTGGTAGCTGGTTGTACAGGAGAAACTTTTTTATGTTCTTTTAATGGAAGGCAGGTAAAGTGTAAAGGTTCTGCTGTAGTGCATATGGTGATTGGCAATAGACAATCATCTGTTCGTGCAGTGGTGTCTGATAAGATGATTGATAGTGTTGATGTTGTTGTTGGATTGGATGTTATTAATTAGTTGGGTGATGTTGCAATCAAGGAGGGTGTTGTACAGTTTCTTGCACCTGATTATTCTTCGGTAGCAACTAGCAAATTTAATTGTGCTTAAAAGAACGAAACATCGCAACTTGAAAAGTTTATGAAAAACCGTGACCAAAAGCTTCGTAAATCTGAACAGGAGAACAATTCATTCACCTTCAGGAATCAACAACAGTTGACCAAGAGGCTTACGCTGCTCCAGGAGGACCTCGATAGATTACAGGTCAAGAAGATAATTCATGGACGTTTGGGGTAGGAAAACGTTGTGGATGGACCGGCCGCTGCTGACGGTAATTTTTTTTTCGAGAACTACAGTTGAAAATAAAAGAAATGCCAAATTACAGTCAGAATTGGCTGATATTGAAACAGTGTGTGGTAGACGCATCACAGAGCTAGAGGCACTGAAAAATAAAGACGAGTCTTCTTCTGTGAGAATAGGTGAGGAAGTTTAGGTGAAACCACCAAATACACAACATACAACTAAATTAAAGAAAGGCTACATTACTGGTATCTCGTCTGTAAATGGCATGCCACGTCATATACTCGACATTAGGAAAATAATTATTCCTCAGTCTTTGTCTGAGGAATCAAATGAGGAGGATAGATTTAAGATACCATATGAAGACCGGCAGCAAAGTGGAGGAGATAGTACATCTTATGATGTGCATATTTTAACAGATACACGTCCTAGGGGAACAAGAGGGCGACTGCCTGGTTGGATGACTATATGTCTGAGTGAGATAATTCTGTTGTAAATCTGCATACATTAATTTTTCTTTTTTCTTTTTATTTTACTTAGTATCAATCATGTATTGTCTTGGTTTTTGTTGGTTTGTGGATTTTCTGTTGTTTTTAAAAAATAATTTTATGTACTTCTACGCAACTTGGTGTGTTGTATGATTTCGAGATCAGGGGGCATGCAGTTCAGTAAGTCTAAAAGTAGTTTGGTAGTTTATGTATGGCAGAGAGTTAGTGGCGGTGGGGGCATTGGAGATCTAGTCGTTGTACAGAGAGGTTGTGTTATTTGTGACGTTTATGCTTTGTTTACCGGCCGATTTGGTATTTCTGTTTTTTGGTTCATGCTGTCTTACGGTATTATCGTTATTGCTTGTCGCTTATACTGATTCATCATTGGCGTTATTCCACATAACACATAATATCAAGGTAAGAGGAATTTAATTCAATTTAAGTCAAACTACAAACAAATCACAGTTTTGAATATTGATCTGCATTATCAGAGCCACCTAGGGTGTATAGGAATATGTAAATTATTACTTCAGAACCCTCGTTAGTTTTCTAGAAATGAGAATTTCATTATTTTATGTTTATAATATGTAAATTATTACTTCAGAACCCTCGTTAGTTTTCTAGAAATGAGAATTTCATTATTTTATGTTTATAAGTGTAATGAAGTTAAAATTTCAGCTTTGTAATACATGTTTGTAATCTCTTCATTTTTCTCACATTCTATTTCAAATTTAGTTTCCAGAGGAGTGTTAGTCAATCAAGATTTAATTGTCACATGAGTTTTTTTCATTGTTGGTATTTAGTATACTTAAATGGTGTCCAGTAACTTGGTCACGTTATATGTTATATTTCCTATTTTATTAATCAGTTAGTTCTATTTATATTACTGAGTGCTTTGAGTTTTAGAATTACTTTTGCTCCTTGTTATAATTCTCACCTTCGTATTTTTTCTGCTACTTTTATTATTCGTGTATCAATAATCATGTTACTTTTTATGCCACTATCACTAGTATCACCTTGTCCTTTACTCAATAGCTTAGAATTATTCAAATATTTTAAAATGCATCAAAAGATGTCTTAATCGTAATGCCACTTTTCATTTCTCGCTCATGAGTTTTTTTTTATTATATTGATATTGAAATGGTTCACCATTTATGTTCATTTGACATTTCCCTTATTTTCAGTTCAGCACCAATTGCTGATTATATATAAATTAAGCACCTGCTTTGAGTATATGTTATACTACTCATGAGTCCTTGATACACGATGTGTAGTCCTAGCATCTTCGCATTTTTGTCTCCCTTGCAGTAGTGATTTACAGGACTTGCATTTAGCTATGGTCATTGAAATTTTCACTGAAATGCATGATTATGCATCACAGATGTTCCTTAGCTGTTCAGAGCAGATTGATTTATTTCAATCATAGTCATTTACATACATACATATACACATGCCTCCTTCCCCCTTGTGAGGGGGGTGGCTGAGCCAAGAAACGCACATTCACCACGATCCACACACACCTCAACCACTCCTCTCAGCTCCATAAAGGGTTGCCATGCCTCCCCCCCTTCCACCCTGCTTGGGTCACCTACAAGGTATTGGGCAAGGATATTCTACAATGAGGCCCGACAGCCACAGCTGGTTTACCCCCACCGCTTCATCACATGGCAACTCCCCTCACACCCGTCCACCACAGTTCACTGAGTTAGCAGGTGCGAGAAATCCCTTTGGGCCGCATCATATATGCACAATCTTCCTCCACTCATTCCTTCTCTTGGACTTACTCTTCCCTGTTCCACTGACATTCCACGTGCATTCAGTGCTCATTTCACGCCATCCATCCATCTCATTCTAGGTCTCCCTCTTGATCTATCTCCAATCACTTCTGCACTCCACATTATCTCCACTCTTCATTCATCACTCATCCTTTCCATGTGTCCAAACCATCTCAACACACACTGATCTAACCTATCCGACAGCTTCATTCCAACACCCGTTCTCTGTCTGTCATCCTCATTTCTTACTCTTTCTATTCTAGATACACCAATCATACCTCTCAAGCACCTCATCTCCATTACATTCTACTTCTTCCTTACATCCTCTCTTGCATTCCAAGTCTCTGCTCCATACAATGCTGTCGGCACAATCACACCTTCATTTATCCTTCTCTTTGCATTCATTCTCAAATATATATTTCTCATTACACTTTTCAGCCCACCTAGATATTTACTTGCTTCCTTCACTCTGTGATTTACCTCTACATCAACTCATTCACTCTTTGATACATGCTACCCCAGATACTTAAAACTCTCAACTTCTTCAAGCAACTTCCCATTCACTCCTACATTCAATCTGCCAACACTAACACTCCTCGTGCATCTCATGACTTTACTATTGCCAGTATTCACCTGCAACTTCCTTCTTTCACACACACTAATAAACTAAGTCACCAAATTATTCAGTTCATTTTCAGCATCAGCCACCAGTCCAGTATCATCCGCAAATAGCAACTGACTCAATTTCCACAACCTTCCATCCTCACCCCCTAGTTCCAAGCCTATGTCTAATACTCTTTCATTTACTTCCCTTACCACTCCATCCATATACACATTAAACAACCATGGTGTCATTACACAACCTTGATGTAACCCAACATTCACCTCAAACCATTCACTCATACCATTCTCAACTCTCATGCATGCTCTACTATTCATGTAAAAACTCTTCACCACATTCAACAAACTTCCCCTTATTCCATACAGTCGCAACACCTCTCTATCTATCCGGTCATACACTTTCTCTCAATCCATAAAGGTCCAAAAAGTGTATCTACCTTTCTCCAAGTACTTCTCGCACACCTGTCTTACCGCAAATACCTGATCCACACATCCTCTTCCTTTCCTGAACCCACACTGTTCTTCCCCATTCAATCTCTCAGTACCTTTCCTAATTCTCTCGATTAACACTCTTCCATATACCTTACCAACTACACTCAAGAAACTAATTCCCCTAAAACTACTACACTCATACTCATCACCCTTCCCTTTGTAAAGTGGCACTACATATGCACTCCTCCGGTCAGCTTGAACCCTCCCTTTCCTGAAACATGCATTCAACTTCCTAATCATCCATTCTACTAATGCTTCCCCACCTCTTGAAACACATTCAGCATGATACCCAGCTATCCCTGGTGCTTTACCTGCTTTCGTTGCTCTCAATGCCAAACGTACCTCCTCTTTTGTTATATCTCTATCATTTCCATCTCTTGTAGTCTCCATGGCAAAATGGTAGCGTCAGCGACTCTGAGGCAGCAGGTCGAGGGTTCGCGCCCCGTCACGGACTGAGGTTAGTAAGGGCATACACTCAGGGTAACAGTTACATCTGCCAAAACAAGTCCTTCGCAAGAAGGCAACAGTCCTAGCCCTTAGTAGAAAAGGGAGTTCGTGATGTAAAACCAAATCCATCCATCTATCATTTCCATCTCCTAACATTGGCATTTTCCATTCGTTTTCCACAGCCACAATCTCTGCCTCTCTATCATCTTCCTCATTCAGCAGGTTTTTGAAATATTCGCCCCATCTCTCTCACACCTATATTTCACCCACTAGCAATTCCCCATGTCCTCCTATCACCCTCTCCTCCCTACCACGTTCACCTTTCCTCACTCTTTTCACCTCCTTCCAACACATCTCTTTATTCCTTTCAAATTCTCAGGCAAACATCTGCCCTTGCTTTGCTAACCTTCTTTGCACAATACCTTTCATATATCTCTGCATTACCTACCTGCAACCATACCTTATAAGCCTGCTTCTTTTCAGCCACTACTGCACTCACCTGCTCATGCCACCACTCACTACCTTTCCGTTTATTTCCACCAGTTAGTCTCCTTCCGCACACTTAGTATGTGATTAGTTTCCTCGAGATGGCACATTCCTCATGCTTCACTTTATAAAAATGCTTCATTAGCTGCATTCTATCTCTATGTATCACTAAAATATAATTGTATCTACTTTTTTCCTTTAATGTGTCTTAAATCTGTATAAGATACCACTGTATCTTGTAATATATCAATTGGTTATTGACTTTTCTTTAACACAGGTGTGAGGTTGTGGTAGGAGAATTCTTAGTCAGCATAAAAAAAGCTCCTGACAGAGTAAAATTTGCAGATATGATAACTATCCTTATTGCCCATGCACAGTCCAGTGATCAACTAGTACAGGTATGTTTGTGTTTGTTTGGAAGATCGTAGTATTATGTTAATTAGTGAATACATAAATCTAACTTGCTTTGCTAACATATAGATCTCAATATAACCTCTGTGCTTTTCTAATATCTATTTTCCATCATGACTGGTAAAGTAGTACAACTACGCCAGTAGAAACTCAAAATTGGTCCATTGGCATGCTGGCTGGTTATGTAGTATTCTCTCATGTCGAAAGATAGCTGAATTATTTGCATAGTCATTATGTTTTGAATACAGTGTATTTATGTATATCTTTAATTTCAGTTAATTGCCCTAAACTGGATTAAAGAATTTGTAATGCTCTCTGGACGAGTGATGTTGCCACACACTTCCGGAATCTTAACAGCCACGCTTCCTTGCCTTGCTCTTGATGACCCTTCTTATTCAAGTATGATGCTGGTGTTTCTGTTGTGTATGAAGGAATCTGCATCTGTCGTGAATAATTATTTTTTGTTTTTATGTACTGTATATAGTGTGATGTGTGTAGCTGTCTTGTAGTTGTTGTTTGTATTTAATTTTTTTATGTGGTACATAAAAAACTTGACACCATCACTTTCCTCTTTGTATTAAGGTATAAACTATCCCTTTGTATAACTTCAGCAATTGTATGTTAGTTGTATGTTGTAAATAATTACTAGAAAATAATTGAATGTGGAGTTCTAGAAACATTGCTTTGATTTGGAATATGCATCTCAGTGTTTTCGTATCCTGAAATACTATGCTCTCTTTATAATATTCATCAGTTAATGTATTTTATCGGTATCAATTCTGGATAGTATTTAATTGGAAAACTCTAATTAATTATTCAGATTCTGTGTTGCCTCAGAGGATGGTTTTTCGTACGTATGAATATTAAGTTTAATCCAACTTTAGGCTTCTTCATTTATTTATTTCCTTTTGGTATCTTCAGTTATTTATTTCCTTTTGGTATTTTCACTTTAATTTTTAGAGTTTGCAAGTTTATATCATATATACATGTGTGGAGATATTTGAAATCACCTCAATATGTTGCATATAGTTATGAAATATTTCCGTTTGGTGTTTTCACTTTAATTTTTAGAGTTTGCAAGTTATATCATATATACATGTGTGGAAACATCTGAAATCACCTTAATATGTTGTATATAGTTATGTACTTAGCACCAATTTTTTAATTATATATTTATTTTAATAGAACATGCAAAAACCACTTATCTTGCACATTGCTATATTATTTTCACATTTTTTGGGAGTTCACTTAGTCTCAGATAACCCAGCTTTGTCACATGAAGGAAACAAAAATATACGCAAAAATTTACCTGTACGTGATGAAATATGTGGATTTTTATTGATAATTAAGTTATTCCTGCCTTCATATAGGGCCTTTAGAGATCTTTTTGACTATTCAACCGGTAAATGTAAAAAAAAATTAACTGGTTGTTTATACATGGGAGGTAAATCCAATCTTATGCTCAATTTCAATGCTTCATTGCAGAGTCCTTAACAGCTATATATAAATATTTTGAAACGAAGTTACAGCTTTATTTATTTTGATTTATCTACATGGACTTTGGCAAGCTTTCTGTATTCCTGCAGTCATAATTTGTTCCAAGACTATGGCCAAAGATGTTTATACTGATGCATAGTGTATATCATATTATCTGAGTTTATTACTGCTCTCATATATAACTTATATATTGTATATTTTATTTTAAGAAACTCGTGCCCTAGCTGAAGAAGTAAGCACAGAATTAATGGATCTGATAACCGTAGAAGACGACAGGGACGCACCGGAAGGTTCGGCCGATGTCTCCAATGATCTTGACTCATCAGGAGTTTCCAAAGGTAAGAATATGAGGAGGTGAGTGGCCTATGCCTCTCATGTTCATTTTATGTAGCTCTCTTATTCTACACTTTCATATTTATGTTTTGGAATTGAGTGGGTATGTAAATCATACTGATTTTCAGTGTTAGGGAGTTGAATTCTTCAGTATTATACTATTCATATATTTAGGAGCATTAATATTTACCTATCAGTATTACAGTATATCTAAATGATGACCACAGTGCCTGAGTGGTAACTCTCGCGACTTTGATTTGTGAGGTAGAGGGTTTGTGGCCCACCACGTTCTGAGGTTAGAAAGAGCATTCACTCAGGGTAATGGTCATGCTTACCAAAACCAAAGTCCTTTGCAAGAAGGCTCTGTCCTATCCCTTAGTAGAAATGGCAGTCTGAGGCACAAAACATATCACAGTATTATAACTAAATGGAAAATATTTTATTATTACCTCAGATGCAAATGCTGAAGTTTTGGACCTGGGTTCAGTAATGGAAGTCCTGCTGAAACAACTGCGCAATACACCTGTCCCATGCAAGACAGCCGTCCTCAGATGGATTTATCATTTACACAATAAAATTCCAAATAAGGTAAGTCAAGTCGTCATTTGTGCAGCAGTTTCGGCACTGGTGTCTCATGATAAAATGTTCATTATATGTGTTATTTACTCAGAGGTTGATAAATTATGCTTTTTCTCTAGTGATTAATGATTCTTTTGGAACATTAGGTGCAGGTCTGTATGCCATTACTTAAACCTCAAAATTTTGCAGATTAATTAAGAGTACTATTGATATTATTTTCCATTATTCTAGTCTGCTTCAATTTTTTTAATAAAAGAAATTTAATGTACTTTATAAATTTATTGTAGATGTGCAAATATTTGGAGGAGTTGTTCCACGTTCTATTGCGCACCCTATCCGATCCTTCTGATGAGGTTGTGCTACTGGTCATTCAGGTGTTAGCGCAGATTGCCTCTACGACTAGCCAGCAGACTATGTCGCCTCCGGTTATATCAAATCCAGTGTGCTCCTCAGGTAACTCATTCTATATCAGAGAAAAATAGATTGAGCTTTTAGCTCAACTTTCCCATATTTGTAAGGGCACAAATTAAGATTAAATTGAGTATCAAAGCCACAATATTTTCTAAATATCCATAATTTACGTGTTATTTCTTTAGCCCTTAATGAATCTGATAGATTAGAAATTGCTGATGTGTTTATTAAAAAGCTTGCAGTCTCTTTTTTTTAATGTATTTTTGTTTGTTATAGATTATTATATAGGTAATGTGTTTGATGGAGCCAGTTCATAGAGGAACTCCCCAGATAAGAACTTATTCCCAGATATTTTATAGTTAAGAGTCAGTACCCTTCAGCCCTCTGTATCCCAACACTGAGCTAGTGAAGTGTGATGAAACACTCATAAAACAATGAGATCATCAGGCGAATTAAGAGAGTAGCTTTTAACATATCTTAAAGAAACTAGGAGACACAATTGGCAGAAGTTTCAGAGATTACGGGCCATTTCAGACAGCTACCAATGGTTCTGTAGTTTATTGGTGTCAGATATTCTTTTACTATACCAGCTTGAATCTTCTTTGCCCAATTGCATATGCTATTTACATCATGATCGTTTAGCATAATTAATTTTAAGATTTTAAGGTTTCTGTCAAATGTATTTCACTAAAATTATTTAGATCTTTTAATTCATCTGACTAGATTTTTACGTTTCCTTTCCAGAAGGTATCTAGAATCTTTTTTGTGTGTTATAGTAAAAGTCTTAGCGTTGCTTTGGCCTTCCCATCTTTTATAACAAAGAATACCTTGGAGAACTGTTGATATACCACCTTTCTTAAGAAGTTACTTCTACAGGAACAGGCTTCATAGATGTAGAGAAAAGTGGAATAATTTAACGGCAATTTAAGCTTGCATTTATTATGCTTGTAGTGTGCTTCTCTCCCAAGTTTAATTTACGTCAGAAATATCTGAACCTGTACTTTTTCTGCAGCAGGTGAAGATGATGAGAAAAACAATGTGGATGAGTACTTCACGAGATTTCTTCAAAACTTGCTCCACCTATTTGCCACTGAAAGAAATCTGCTGGAAGACAGAGGATCTTTTATCATCAGGTATATATAATGGATGAACCAGCTGTGGCTGTCAAGCCTTATGGCAGAAGATCTTTGCCCACTTACCCTGTGAATGACCTAAGCAAGGTGTTAGGGGAGTATTGTGGCAACCCTTTATCCCAAAGGAAAAAACAGAGTAATCGAGATAACTTAGCTTCTGGTGAATATGTACTTTAAATCGGCCACCCCCACAGGGGGAATTGCAGCCACTGTATATGTATTTATGTGTATGTTACTCTACATAACCTAGAATATCTATACAATCTGTATTATCTCCTGAAATTAGGCAGAATGCATCTAGCTTCTTGAAGAGTAATTACACAACATATTCGTTATTACAGACAACTGTGTGTGATGCTAAGTGCTGAAGATATTTATCGAACCCTTGCAGAGCTTCTGCAAAAGGAAGAGAATTTGACCTTTGCGTCTGAAATGGTACAAACACTCTCATCCATACTGTTAACATCCAAGGAACTGTTTTCACTGAGACTGCAGCTGAAACAGTTAGCCACTCCAGTAAGTACCTCTGTGGGGTGTTTGTATCGATGCTGTACTATCTACTATCAGTGATACCTACGCCCTGTAAGTCCGTCATGTTGTTGTAATAGAGATATAGTATTGTCCTCCAGATATTTGTGGAAAGTTTAGGAGTTTTTTGCTTAAATAAATAAAATGCTAAATATATAATGTGTGAAGGATATATTTTCAAATAAGAATCCGGAGGAGGAATTTTTGGGCCCCCCCACCATTGCAAATGGATTGTTCATACTGAATTAACCTGGTATTACCTGTTAAGGATGTTATATTACTTTTCAGGAATTCAATAGTACGCTGTAACGGCTGTTGCCATAAAGGATGATAAGTGGTACATGACTGATTGGTCATTTGCATATATCTACTAATATTGTATCTTTATTTATTTTCTCGCAGGAAAGTTGTGACTTATTTGAGAAACTATATAGATCTTGGAGCCATAACTCTGTTGCTACACTTACACTGTGCCTCCTCACCCAGAATTATTCACATGCAGCAGTTCTAGTGCACGCTTTGTATCCTTTTAATTCATTTGTTATATTTAATCATTGGTCTTTGTTAAGGGGACCACCATAGAATAACCAGTAGAGTGCTCAACTCAGGAGGTGATGGACCTGCGTCCAAACCCTTGGTGGGGCGATTGGATGAGCATCCAGCCGTAATTCCACAGCTTCAATACGTCTGTATCTACACCCAAATGGGGACCAATAGTAACACATAAAAACGAAAGAAAAAGTTATCATTGCTTAGTGTCAGAATTATGAGGCTTATGGAAATAATTTTAATTAAAATCTTTCTGTTAGAATTCCATCTTAATATCCCATTAAGTTTTTGTATTTGTAATTATTATTTCTATAGCTGCTCATTCACACAGATAAGTCTTTAATTAATAATTTTACTTTAAATTCTCCCAAGTTTACTCCCCTAAGCATTATATTGTACTCCCTAGAAAGTGCATGTTTACTAAAGTTTTAGGAATTAGTAGATATTGTCATGAGAGTAGTACTGTAATGGTATATATGAAATTATTTGTACCGATTCTTTCACTTCTCTTGTAAAAATTTTTGCTCTTATTGTTCCAATTTTCCTTATATTATAATTTAGTGGCGATATTGATGTGACTACAGACTTCTTGGTTGAGGTGGACAAGCTAATTCAGCTAATAGAATCTCCAATATTTTCATGTAAGTATATATATATATATATATATATATATATATATATATATATATATATATATATATATATATATATATATATATATATATATATATATATATATATATATATATTACCTTGGCTGTTTCCCCCTTTAATTGGGAGGTAGCCGACATCAAGAAAGGAAAACAAATAGGGGGATTACTTTGCTCTATGGGCAATGACGAGGGAGCTAGCGACCGTTCAGATGGCACTGCTGGAGTGCCACAGCCCATTCTCCCGGCTCTTCCACAACCTGTGTCGCTTCACAACTGCCAACTCCTCCTACTGCCCCTACCACAGGGCTATCTCTGTAAGATGCAGCCCCGTGGTAACAGCAGATGCCCATCAGAGCTGCGGCACAATCGCTCGCCACTCATTCCTATTCCTAGCACGCTCGCTTGCTTCCCTCACATCCATCCTCTTATCATTCAGGGCTCTCCTTACTCCATCCATTCATCCAAAACTAGGCCTCCCTCTAGCATTTCTCCCATCAACTATCGCATTCATCACCTTTTTCAGCAGTCTTTCATCATCCATCCTTTCCACATGGCCAAACCATCTCAGAACATTCATATCTACTCTGGCTGCAATTTCTCTCCTCACACTCGTTCTTGCTCTCACCACTTCATTCCTAACCTTATCCAATCGAGATACACCAATCATACTCCTCAGGCATTTCATCTCAAACACATTTAGTTTCCGTCTCTCACTTACTTTCATACCCCATAACTCTGATCCATACATCACAGTTAGCACAACAACTTTCTCATACAAAACTTTCTTAACAATCATTTCCAACCTCTATTCTTCATCACTCCTTTCAATGCACCCAACACTTTACATCCTTCATTCACTCTGACACACATGTGCTTCCACTTCACCATTTGCAGCTATAACCGAGCCTAAATACTTAAACTGATTAACCTCCTCAAGTGTCTCTCCATTCAACATAACATTCAATCCAGCGCCATCCTCATTTCTTGTACACCTCATAACCTTACTCTTTCCCACATTCACTCGCAACTTCCTTCTCTCACACACAATTCCAAATTCTGACACTAACTGACACAGCTTTTCCTCTGAATCTGCCACCACCACAGTATCATCTGCAAACAGCAACTGATTCAGCTCCCACTCGTTATCATCCCCATCTACCATTCTCAAACCTCGACCACGCACTCGCTCATTCACCTCTCTTACAACTCCATCAGTATACAAATTGAACAGCCATGGTGACATCACACATCCCTGTCTCAGTCCCACACTCACTGGAAACCACTCACTCACTTCTTTCCCTATCCTAACACAAGCTCTACTGCCCTCATACAAACTCTTCACTGCATGCAACAATTTACCATTAATTCCATATAATCTCAAAACATTCCACATAGCCTCTCTATCAACTCTATCATATGCTTTCTCCAGATCCAAAAATGCAAACTACACATCCTTACCCTTTGCTAAATATTTCTCACATAACTGCCTAACTATAAAAATCTAATCTATACAACCTCTACCTCTCCTAAAACCACTCTGCACTTCCGCGATCGCATATTCTGTCTTATCCCTAATCCTATTAACCAGTATCCTACCATACACTTTTCCTACCACACTCAACAAACTTGTACCCCTAAAATTACTGCATTCATACATATCTCCCTTACCTTTGTATAGGGGCACTATACAGGCAATCACCCATTCCACTGGCACCAATGACAACATAAAGCATATATTAAACACTCACTAACCATTCCAGTGCAGTCACACCCCCTTCTTTCAACATCTCCGCTCTCACACCATCCATTCCAGGTGCTTTACCTGCTTTCGCTTCATACAATACCCATTTCACCTCCCCTCTTGTAATCTCTCTCTCATTTTCATCTCCCATTACTGGCCCTTGAACCCCTCCCACTGCCACTATAGCTGCCTCTCTATCTTCCTCAACATTCAGCAAGCACTCAAAATATTCTGCCCATCTTTTCCTTGCATCGTTCCCTCTTAACATCTGTCCATTCACATCTTTCACTGTCTCTTCCATCCTCGATCCACCCTTCCTTACTCTCTTCACTTCTTTCCAAAACTTCTTTTTATTCTCCTCATATGACCTACTAAAATCCTGTCCCCACCTAACATTTGCCAACCTCTTCTCTTCCTCTACCTTCCGCTTGGTTTCCACATTTTTCTCCCTATCTCTTTCATACTTCTCCCTACTTTTACACTGCAGCCATTCCTCAAAAGCCCTCTTTTTCTCTTCCAACTTCATTTTCACCCCTTGATTCCACCACTCGCTGCCCATCCTCATGCCACCTCCAACAAACCTCTTTCCACACACATCACTTGCATGTCCCACAAAACATTCTTTCATCAACCCCCATTCCTCCCCTAACTCCCCAACTTCTCTTTCTTTCACCCTGTCATATGCCACTCTCAACCTGTCCTAATATTCCTGTCTCTTCTCTGGCTTTTTCAACTCTTCCACCTTCACTATTTCCCTTCTACATCCCCCCACACTATTTCCCCACTCTTTTGCTACTACCACTTTTGTTTCAACCAAAAAATGATCAGACATCCCAGCAGCCACAGCCCTGAATGCATGTACATCTTTCACTCTACCAACCATGCTCTTTGCTACCAACACATAATCCATCAATGCTCTTTCTTTCACTCTTCCATTTGCCACTCTCATCCATGTATACTTATTTATTAACTTCTTCTTAAATAAACTATTACCTATCACCAACTCTTGCTCCACACATATCTAACAGTCTCTCGCCACTCTCATTCCCACCTGGTACCCCATACTTTCCTACAACACCTTCTATCTCTCCATCACCCACTCTGGCATTCAAGTCACCCAACATAACTACATAGTTCCTTCTACTCAGACCATCCACACATCTAGTTAACTCATTCCAGAATTCATCCCGCTCTTCCTCACTTCTCTCACATCCTGGCCCATATGCACTAACAAAAGCCCAACATTCCCTTCCTATCCTAGCCCTCACCCACATCAGCCTAGATGACACTTCTTTCCATTCCACTACCTGATTTACCATCCATTCACTCAGCAATAATGCCACACCTTCTCTCGCTCTCCCCCTTTCAACCCCAGACACCCTACCCGTCACATCACCAAATGCCACTTCTCCTTTTCCTTTCATCTTCGTCTCACACAATGCCAATACATCCATCCTCCTCCTACCAAACATATATCCAATCTCACATCTTTTGCTCTCTATCGTACTACAACCACGCACATTTAGACACCCCAAAACTAGAGTTTGGGGAGAAGTTATTCTCCCCTCTACTCCCCTTCTTCTTTGACGTCTCGCAGGAGGTTGATACAAGGGGGGGGATTCCTAGTCCCCCCGCCCTGTCCACTTTTAGTCGCCTTTTACGACACGCAGGGAATACGTTGAGGCTATTCTTTGATGTTGTGCCCGCCCCATATATATATATATATATATATATATATATATATATATATATATATAATATATATATATATATATATATATATATATATATATATATATATATATATATATATATATATATATATATATACAGTGTTACCCCGGTTATTTGCACTTCTTGGTTCGCGTTCTCACTCTATCGCGGTTTTTTTTTTTTGGATAAATTATTATTTTATTTTCTGGGTATACGCAAAAATATTAAAATATTGAAGAAAAAAAATTTCAGTATTTTCATTTTTTTTTTTTATTTTTTACGTTGCGTGCTGTTATTTATAATGTAAAGGGTGTTTTTTTAACAGTGCAGGGAGGGTTTATACAGTTCGTAAACGAAAAAATAATTGTAAATGAGTATGTGTGTCACGTCATCATCACCTCATTCATGGTAATTTTATCTATCACTTTCATAAAAATTTACTTTGCTTGCTGTTATTTATAATGTAAAGGGAGTTTTTTTTAACAGTGCAGGGAGGGTTTATACAGTACGTAAACGAAAAAATAATTGTAAATGAATATGTATGCTACGTCATTATCGCCTCATTCACCGTAATTTTATCTATCACTTTCATAAAAATTTACGTTGCATGCTGTTATTTATAATGTAAAGGGAGTTTTTTTAACAGTGCAGGGAGGGTTTATACAGTACGTAAACGAAAAAATAATTGTAAATGAGTATGTATGTCACGTCAGTATCGCCTCATTCACCGTAATTTTATCTATCACTTTCATAAAAATTTACGTTGCTTGCTGTTATTTATAATGTAAAGGGTGTTTTTTAACAGTGCAGGGAGGGTTTATACAGTACGTACACGAAAAAATAATTGTAAATGAGTATGTATGTCACGTCATTATCACCTCATTCTCCGTAATTTTATCTATCACTTTCATAAAAATTTACGTTGCTTGCTGTTATTTATAATGTAAAGGGTGTTTCTTTAACAGTGCAGGGAGGGTTTATACAGTACGTACACGAAAAAATAATTGTAAATGAGTATGTATGTCACGTCATTATCACCTCATTCACCGTAATTTTATCTATCACTTTCATAAAAATTTACGTTGCTTGCTGTTATTTATAATGTAAAGGGTGTTTCTTTAACAGTGCAAGGAGGGTTTATACAGTACGTAAACGAAAAAATAATTGTAAATGAGTATGTATGTCACGTCATTATCACCTCATTCACCGTAATTTTATCTATTACTTTCATAAATATTTACGTTGCTTGCTGATATTTATAATGTAAAGGGTGTTTTTTTAACAGTGCAGGGAGGGTTTATACAGTACGTAAACGAAAAAATAATGTAAATGAGTATGTATGTCACGTCATTATCACCTCATTCACCGTAATTTTATCTATCACTTTCATAAAAATTTACGTTGCTTGCTGTTATTTATAATGTAAAGGGTGTTTTTTCAACAGTGCAGGGAGGGTTTATACAGTACGTAAACAAAAAAATAATTGTAAATGAGTATGTGTGTCACGTCATCATCACATTCACGCTAAGTTTTCCTATCACTTTCATAAAAATTTACGTTGCTTGCTGTTATCTATAATGTTAAGGGTGTTTTTTTTTAACAGTGCAGGGAGGGTCTATACAGTACGTAAACGAAAAAATAATTGTAAATGATATGTATGTCACGTCATTATCACCTCATTCACTGTAATTTTATCTATCACTTTCATAAAAATTTACGTTGCTTGCTGTTATTTATAATGTAAAGGGTGTTTTTTTAACAGTGCAGGGAGGGTTTATACAGTATAAACGTAAAAATATATTAAAATATCTATGTACATATAGGCGGATCCTACTTCGTGGATTTCCTGGTTCGCGGCAGGTCCCGGAACCGAACTACCGCGATAAGTGAGGCAACACTGTATATATATATATATATATATATATATATATATATATATATATATATATATATATATATATATATATATATATATATATATATATATATATATATATATATATATATATATATATACAGTGTTGCCTCACTTATCGCGGTAGTTCGGTTCCGGGACTCGGCGCGAACCAGGAAATCCGCAAAGTAGGATCAGCCTATATGTGCATATGTATTTTAATATATTTTTACGTTTACACCGTATAAACTCTCCCTGTACTGTTAACATACCACCCTTTACTTCATAGATAACAGCATGCAAGCGTAAATTTATATGAAAGTGATAGGAAAACTTACCGTGAATGTGATGATGACGTGACATACATACTCAATCACAATTATTTTTTCGTTTACGTACTGTATAAACCCTCCCTGCACTGTTAAAAAACACCCTTAACATTATAGATAACAGCAAGCAACGTAAATTTTTATGAAAGTGTTAATAAAACTTACCGTGAATGTGATGATGACGTGACATACATACTCATTTACAATTATTTTTTCATTTACGTACTGTATAAACCCTCCCTGCACTGTTAAAAAAACACCCTTTACATTATAAATAACAGCAAGCAATGTAAATTTTTATGAAAGTGATAGATAAAATTACGGTGAATGAGGTGATGATGACGTGACATACTTACTCATTTACAATTATTTTTTCGTTTACGTACTGTATAAACCCTCCCTGCACTGTTAAAAAAACACCCTTTACATTATAAATAACAGCAAGCAACATAAATTTTTATGAAAATGATAGGAAAACTTACCGTGAATGTGATAATGATGACGTGACATACATACTCATTTACAATTATTTTTTCGTTTACGTACTGTATAAATCCTCCCTGCACTGTTAAAAATACACCCTTTACTTTATAAATAACAGCAAGCAACGTAAATTTTTATGAAAGTGATAGATAAAATTACGGTGAATGAGGTGATGATGATGTGACATACATACTCATTTACAATTATTTTTTCGTTTACGTACTGTATAAACCCTCCCTGAACTGTTAAAAAAACACCCTTTACATTATAAATAACAGCAAGCAACATAAATTTTTATGAAAGTGATAGATAAAATTACGGTGAATGAGGTGATGATGACGTGACACACATACTCATTTACAATCATTTTTTCGTTTACGAACTGTACAAACCCTCCCTGAACTGTTAAAAAAACACCCTTTACATTATAAATAACAGCACGCAGCGTAAATTTTTATGAAAATGATAGATAAAATTACGGTGAATGAGGTGATGATGACGTGACAGACATACTCATTTACAATTATTTTTTCGTTTATGAACTGTATAAACCCTCCTTGCACTGTTAAAAAAACACCCTTTACATTATAAATAACAGCACGCAACGTAAATTTTTATGAAAGTGATAGATAAAATTACGATGAATGAGGTGATGATGCGTGACACACATACTCATTTACAATTATTTTTTCGTTTACAAACTGTATAAGCCCTCCCTGCACTGTTATAAAAAACACCCTTTACATTATAAATAACAGCAAGCAACGTAAATTTACATTTCCAATATAAAAATGAAAATACTGAAAATTTTTTTTTTGCGTATACCCATAAAATAAAATAATAATTTCTCCAAAAAAAAAAACGCGATTGAGTGAGAACGCGAACCACAATACGCGAATAACCGGGGTAACACTGTATATATATATATATATATATATATATATATATAATATATATATATATATATATATATATATATATATATATATATATATATATATAAACTTTATTCATATAAATTTATTATTTCTCTGGCTGTAATATAAGTGAATATTCAAGTTAGAAGCTGTTATCTGCACTCATCCACATTGAATATAAGTAATTTACACACTAACCATTGAGCCTGAATAATTTTCTGAGAAATCCAAAACTTAGTGACCCTTGATAGATATGTTAGTATTCATTTGGAAACTTAAACTTTGAAACCTCATCCCCTGAAATATGTACAGTATGCATATCATGTGATCTTTAGTACAGCGGATCACATATGGTTTGGCAGTATTAAGTTAGAATTTGAAATTAAGTATATAGGAACAATATATGAAGAATGTATGCTTCCACATATTATATTTCTGTTTGTGCATACAATATTTTATAATGAATTCTTCCTGGTAACAATATCAACATTTATTATCATTTTGTATTTGCAGAATTCTAAGAGCTATAAGTTAAACATAGGCTCATAATTTCTGTAAAGTTGTTATAAATACTGAAAAGTGTTTTCATGTATTGCTCATTTCTCAGATTTACGACTTCAGTTATTGGATCCTGTACAACACTCGGCTCTTGTTGAGACGTTGTATGGGTTACTAATGTTGCTGCCTCAGACAGATGCCTTTACCCTCTTACGATATCGCCTTAATTGTGTACCACCGGCCCATCTCTTGAAGTGAGTAACCTTTATCAACAGTTTATAAATAATTTTTCATGCTTTACTTTATTGGAGGGGAACTGCTTTTTTATATATTTTAAGTTTGAAAGGCATTCATATTATTTCTCTTTTCTTTGAGAGAAAATTTCATTATATTGTTTGTGTCCTTGGCACATCCTTAACTTCTGTTAACAACATCAGAGTATCTTTTAGTATAAAATTATATCTTGCATTGGCTACCTCATTTACTGAAACCAGAATGATCATCAATCCCAAAGTATGTGTTCTTGGAGCAGTGGTTAAAATGCTTGATTTGGGAGGTGACATACTCGATATCGAACTGACGATGGGATATCAGGCAGGGCATCCAGCCTTGATTCCCCAGCTTTGATCTGTCTGTCCACCCTCATAATGGGGACTAATAGACACCTAAAATGTAAGAAAAATAAAGAAACTAAAAATTGGCAGTAGGTTTATAATTAGGAATGTAGTGAGATACCTAACTGGACTATGGTCAACAGTAGAAACTTCCAAACGATGTGTTACTTATTTACTGTTCAGATAAAAAGAAAAACGGTGATAAGGCAAACTATGGGTTGCTTAAAAGAGCAATCTATTTATTGACTGGTGTCCAGATCACTAATTTCCTTTTTTATTGCTTTGATTTTTAGACACACCCACTGCAAATCTGAGTCTCAGAAAATGGCACAAAATATCGACTTTGAAGAACTATTGAACCACTTCACTGCAATGCAGGAAAAACATCGCAAATTCAAGCACCAGAAAATTAAGCAGAGACTGCAGTCAAGCATAGAACCTCCGACCCGGCACACGAGCTAGTGCCACCCTTTTAAACTTTTTATGTCAGACTGGCTTTTGTATTTTTTGAAAGCTGCTTTTACCTCATTTCTTGTCATTCACGTCTTTTATTTGCGGAATATTAGTTTATTCCATAACATCTAATAAAGGTCAATGAAACACTTTGCTTGTATCATCAGTCCTTGAATTTTGATGTACTGCAATAGTTTTTGTATAGTAGAATATTGTAATTGTACAATTATTTTACTGTAGATGTTCATTATGGAATTGTTTTGTTTCTAAAAATTGTGACACCAGGATATATCAAAAATAAAAAATAAAATGAAATTGCCCTCATCTGGCTGGACATAAAGGAAACATAAAGTAAAGAGAAACTGAGAAGGACTGTTGTGACTTGTCAGATGTGAAGGGCTAATAAGAGATCTGTAATAAATACCCTAGAATATTCGGTGTTGATGTAGGCATAGAAATGAACCGTAGCTGAAGGGAGACTTTAACATCAAACTGTCCTGGACAGTCCTATTTGAGTCCAAAAGCAGCTGGTGCTATGGGCTAAGAGACTACTGAAATCAGTCTTATGAAGGTTGATAGTTTTTTAGGTATTACCATAGTAGAAGCAGAAAGTATTAATTTGATTTCTACTCAATCCAACTTTATTTTGAGATTTAGGATTGCATAGGTTGGGGAGTGATGTAATAATTCCCTCGAGACTGTTAACATGTCTTATAATTTATCATTTTAATTCCTTTCTCATTATTTCTTTTTATTCTTCATTTATCCACTCTGCATTTTCTTCCTTCTTTCTCTAAGGGTTGGGGCCAAGGATACCCCTTCCTTGTTCTCTGCGTATCATAGAAGCCCACTAAGTGGGGACCCTGCCTCTTGTATTTTTCTTCCATTTCAAATCAAGGCTTACGAGGGAATCTGTTAGGAAATATCCAACTAGAACTCCAGTAATTGAGTCTCTTAAAGTACAATACAAGGGAGTAAATGGAAGGAGACTTTTGATAGCTTTTTTTGGAAGAAGAGAGAAATGTTAGGGGTGAGTGAAACAAAGTTAAAGGGATAGGTCAAGTACATTTTGGTGATAGTTGTAATGTTGTTCCCTAAGCTGCCTTGCCGAACAGCCGAGTCCTTAAGGAAGGCCACTGCCGATCCTAAGCTTTCCCACAGAGCTCTCATGGAGTGTATTTGTGTTGACAGGATATGTAGTGTGCAGTGCAGTCTTCCATATGTTTCCTAGGTTGAGCTCAATGTTTCCGGCTAGAAGGAGTCTTCAAGATAAGGGCTTGGAATGAAGTCATCTTGCAATGCATAAATGGCAGCTGGAATATGGCACTGACGAGGTATGTCATATGACTGTAAAGGATGTGCTTAGTATGAGATGTTAAAAAGCAACAAAGGTGTTGCTTAGCTGGAAAACAATGTTAATCAAAACATGGATGAAGAAGACTTTGAACTGAGAAATATGGAATTGTTGGCACTAGAACAAGGTCATATAGCTAAAGGACATAAACTTGTCAAATTAGCAGAGCCAAAAAGATTCCCAATGAATTGTTTTGCATATATTAAAATTACGCTTAAGAGTTTTGAAGACACAGGCGCCAACAATAAACGTTATTCCACTGCAGACAGAAATATTCATTTTCACTGGAGCACATATAAAAATTTATGATAAAAACAAAGAAATAAACTAAACAAAGCTCCACAGAAATTTCGAAAAAATCATTACCACAGAAAAACTGCAGACAGGCCCTTCAGGATTTAACAGAGCAATCATGTGCGAATGGGTGGCAATGATGATGTTGATCCTGGTCCAATTTAATCAGTGAGCACCTTAAGAAAGTTATAATTAATATTCAGTGCTTGCAGAGTAGTGTGCTATAAATTACTTAATTGTGTGTGAGGAGGTCCTTGACTTACGTCAGAGTCCTGTTCCTGAAAAGTGATGTAACCCAAATTTAAGTGCAAGTCAGAATAATAAGCACCTATGCTATTGCAGTAGTAAACTTTCCCCCTTTCCATGCAATTTACTACCTCAAATTTCACTTCCATGGATATGGCTTTCCTTTTCATGCTGTCAGAAGAATCTGCTTTATGCTTGGGAGACATAATACAGGCCAAAATTATAAAAAAGAAGCAAAATCATTTGTAGGAGATGTGTTGTAACCACGAAACATCGCAAGTCGAGGACATGGGAAACCGAGAACCTTCTGTATGCTATTATTTCCCATGAAGGTTTTACATAAAAGCTTCAAAAATATAAGAATACTTTCCATATGAAAAAATAAGGTTACTATAAAAATTTGGCATCGAGTTGTTCAATCCAACTAAGGGAATGACGTTCCCTACCTCCCATAATTCTTTCCCTCTTACTTTGCAATTCTGATCTCTTTTTACCAAGAGGAAAAACAATCTCCTATGTGTTCCCATGTGTCATAGAAGTCGATTAATTTGGGCAAAGCGAAGGCACTGAAAATCACGTCCCCTTTGTATTTTCCTCTACTGAAGACTCAAGGTTGCACTTTGACACAGCCAGCCCTCTTACAACTGACTGCAGCTAGTCAGATAGACAGAAAATACAAAAACAAAATGAGGAAATAAAAGTCTTCTAAAACAAGTTAATAACATGCCATGTCTTTGGATACTCTTTACTTCTTTTTTATGACACATACCTTTACACTAGAAGGGCTATAACTTTATTCCACATAAGCTGCGTAAGATTAGGATTCAGAGTAGCCAACAGTAGAGTGGGAGATGACAAATCATAGCGAGAAGAAACATTATCTCTCATTAGCTTATGGCAAGAGACCAGCCAATTAAGCAACTGATTTAGGGTCTTCGTCCATGCAGGCTGACTTGAAAGTGTGACCAAGGAAGGCAATAAGAGTCTATCTCGTAAAGTTGGTTTTTCAGTGAGAACTTCCATGGCATTTGTTGCCCACAGCCCAGACCAAACGACGAGAGACATGACTAATAAATCTAAATAGAAAGTAATTTTCTGTTGCTGTTCATGAGCTGCTACAAGGTTATCGCTGGGACTTTTCTTCAAGTGGTCTCTCAGTCTACCTAAAAGTTGCAGAAACCATACAGTGCTTTCTTTGACTTGGCATCGGACAACCAGCGTGTTAGACATCACCTTAAGTAAATGCGATCGATCTCCAGGCAAAGATGCCGCGGAGTCTATCAAGTCATTCAGCCACGGTAGAGCCAACTCTGCAGGGTCTTGTTCAGCTACATGACAACGTAATACGGCTGCTCTATAAAGCCTTTCGTCAGTCACTTCCCACCACAGAGACGGCGAAGTTAAACGCTCTATGTGCTTCTGTGACAGATCCGCTACGCAGGCTTTATAAGCAGTATACAACACTGTATCTGTTGGATCGATGCGATCATTCAAATTCTCAACAGCATTACTAAGTACATTCCTGTTAGTATCAAATATGAAGTCTGCAGTTAAATTAGGCTTTAGAGCTTCCAGTAAAGCTTTCATATGTAAAGTGTCTGTTAGTCGTAGAGTAAATATGTATGCTAAAAATGGTTGTAGCACTGTAGGAGGTAAACCTCTCCCAAGGTGTTCTAGCAGTTGAAAGAGTACAATTTCATCTTGTCTAGTAAGACCATTGGTTGGTGCAGGAACAAGCCAAGGGCTAATAATGGCAGCTGCAGAAAAAGACTTATTACACTGCTTAGCAGATATCCTAAAGATACTGTGTCTTATTTTCGCTGTCCAGTCAGCGTGGCAAATCCCTTGGGCAGTGCTTAAAACTTTAATCAGAAGTGCCCAATCAAGAGCTGGGTAAGGTCGAGGAAGAAATTGTCCAAGAGCTTCTAACACTACCACGACACATTGTAATAGTCGAGTCTTACTCTCAGGGTTATCACATAGTTTCATGGCCTCAGGAAATTCTATTAGAAAATTGATTAATCCTTTCAAAGGTGAGGTATCTTTGAAAAAGCTATACGAAGGAGGTTCAGGCTGTCCACCACTTCCAGTACTGCCTCTGCGTTTAGCTTCTTGAACGGCAGTCATATAGATTCCTTTGGGTAATGCCGCTACTTCCTGAGCAACCAAGGATTTTGTGAAATTTTCTACAAACCGTAAATGAGATTCTGGACATCCTCTAATCAACTTAATCCATCCTAACGAAGGCACGTAATTCAAAACATCTTCGGCTTTTCTTGCTTTTTCACAGGGTGTTACAGCCATACTAGCTGGTAACTGGTGACCCTCTTTAGCATACTTTGGAAGCATTTTCAAGATAAAAGACTCAAAATTAAATTTTTCTAAAGCCTTATAAGCTGCTTCTACAGCTTCGAGAGACGGATGGTTAGCAACCCAATTCCACAGGAGATGAAGATTATTCTCAGTAAATTTCTCAAATTCTGCACTGGGAACATGAAGAGCTGGTATCAAGCTCAATAAGTTGCAGAGCTTAACAGCGACTTCAGGGCGCTTGTCTCTCACAAATTTTGGTGCGATGACTCGCCACGTGGTACGTAGGTCAATCACTTTGTTGAAGCAGAGTTCATATAAGCCATCGAGAGCAATGAGGGTCTGAGCAAGACCATCTTCACCTTTGCACTCATTCAGACACCTAGAGAGCATTGGCAGAAGTTCCTCACCATGCTGTGATGGCCTGTAATAGAAGATAGTATAGCAGTAAATATACAGTCACAATAATTTATATTTAATACAGGGTAGTTTTAAATAATAACCACATCACATTATTCGTACTAAGTATCAATGTTACTGAGATTGTCAAAATAAGGCATTATTATATTAGTTATTAAAATTATTCCATATGATGGTAAACGATAAATACAAAATCTAAAAACAGCAGAAAAGCCACCAGGCAGTATATCTGGTAAAACTTACAACAGTTAGAAATACTGGTAACAACTAAATAACAAATTAAGAAAAATTAAAACTATATGAACAACAAATACACTTAGATAATTTTCTATTTATATAAACTTTCTTTGGTGTGTGACACCAGGACGGACAAAAAAAATTGCCTTCATTGGGCCAGGACACCAAAAAACACTTACAAAAAAGTCGCAGCTTAAGATCAAGGTAGAAATAAGAGGATGACAAACAATAAAAATGCTTGAAAAAATACGGGTAGGTAGGGTGTGATGTATCCTTACTACTTTTTTTTTATATAATATTGCTGTGCTTAGCTTCAGCCAGTTTTAAAGCAATGTTTACAGAAAATTGCACACAATAGTACTGGTATGAAATGAACGACCTTTATCCCCTAATTATCTTCAGTCCTGCATTAGAGAAAAAGATAAAAAACTATAATCAGTTCTAAAACAACACAGGACATAACAAGTGCTTACTTGGCTTTGCATATGTTGGCTACGACGTAAGCTCTAGCAATCTGTATTTCATTGGTGTTGATGGATTTATCACATATCAACTGTGAGAGGTAAGAATAAGTACGTGGCTCAACGGTCCACAGATCGTACACAAGACGCAGAACCAACGGACGCAGTGAACCAGATGCCCACAAAGCTAGGAGTGTCTTAAGAACTAAGGCCACGCACAACTGTTGAAAAGGAAAATGCTGTATGACACAAAATATACAAATTAATTTTTCTTCAGTTAACAATTTGGTGTGCACCTTTATGACGTGGCTATGAAAACGTCTCCAAGCACATCCTCTTAACAGGCTGGAAAAACAAAAGTTGCTAGCAACCTTGTTTGTCCCATCTGATGAGGCCATCAACTGGAGCATAATCTTGTGCAAAAAGCAGATCCATCAAGAAGAAGAAAAAGTTTCAAATTTGTATTCTTCACATGCCACTGGAAGCAACTAAAACAGATTTTAGGGGTGGCATTTAATACAGACTTTATTCGTCATATGCCATGTGTGGCATAGGTATTCCATGTGTGCCAGAAGTATTTCATGTGTGCCACAGGTATCGAGTATATGCCATAAGTATTAATTACGGTGCTGAAGGTGTACACATTTTATATTTATATTCCATGCATATCGTAGGAAATTCATAAAGGAAATAGGAAAGCCTATGACAGAAATGCTGATAATAGACAGAGTATGTTAAATTTCTGCTACATCAGTTCTTTTGCTACAGCTACAGCCAGCCTATCCTACTGGCTTCAGCAGACAAGGAGTCCCATTTAGTATAAAATTCAAAATAAAACCTATTACAAACAGAGCAACTTAGGCTTAGATGCTGACAACTATGAAATAATAAAGATGAAGCTGAATGGTTTTCAACCTATGGGTTAATACTGACATGTGATTAGCTAACATATCAAAGGATGGTAAGAGAAAGCAGGAGAGATGAGATAAGTGCTTAAATTCATAAGCTTAGAAAACTTTCCAGATATAATTGAATCATGAGTGTTGATAACAGTCTCTGAACTTCTGTAATTAGTTAAATATACTGTATATGAGAACCAAAATAATGTCAGCCCTTCTAGACGGAATCTGAGAATCTTGAAGCCTGTTTCTGGAATTTTATTGCTTGGCTTATCATAAACATTGACTATGAATGAATGGACAAAAGATATATAACGAGAATGATTTGTGTAATATAATCACAAGCCCTCAAATCTGACCAGAGAACCCTAGGGCCAGTTTCCGGAATATAGCATATGCTCAATTTAACCTAAACACTGACCATGAGTGACAGGATAAGATACTCAAATAAGTATTATTTTGGTTATTTTTAATTTTACTTTGGTTGTGACCACCTTGCTGATAGCCAAGAGAAGGTAAAAAAGCAAAAACTCAAAACTTTTATGAATTACCTTATTCACAGCTAATGATGGCAGAGTATAGAGAATAGTAAGGCGTGTTGTGGGATCCGGTTCACGTCCTAAGCGATATAAGACCATAGGAAAGACTTCAAAAGACAACGACTTTTTTTTCATCACTTCTCGCTCAATTACCTATGGAAAGATTATAATTTGACATATGAATTGTTGTTCAAATATTACAGATGCTTTTGGAGAAGTGTGTCCTTAAGAGGAACAAACTTTCAATTTTACTCAGAAATCAATAGAATTTCCTTCAAATATAAACTTTTGTAATGATAAAAATCTTTATTTACAATGACTAACAAAACAAAAATATGTAATGGTTAAGAGAGTATTAGAGAATATAATCGCAAAAGCAGTTTAAATTTAACCATCATATATAATAGAATTTCATACAAAAAATACATAGTGCAGCAGAAATGTACAAATTTATAAGAATATTTACTTATGAATGAGACTCAACAACAAAATAACATTAAAAGAATTTGTTAATTTACTAAATTTACATAAAAAAGAGATGACGTCTTTCCATATTTACCTTCGTAGCTTCTTGTACAGACTGGGTAGTTGAGCCCTGGTACAGAAACACTGAGGTCACAATGGTATAATGGAACGTTGAAATCAGATTGGTTGTTGATGCAAGCCTTGCTAGCCACTCTGATGCTTGTTGAGGATCTCGAACTAAGCGATCAGAAAATTCCAATGCTGGTATGTACGACACTAAGCTGGGGTATGTGCAGCAGAGAATTTCCCAATGAGCGTTGCCTATGGAGAGAGAGAAGGTGAAGATAGAGAGCACAAAGTTCAACTACAATACCCGTCATTCTGACACCTGATACTTATTACTAATAGTTACTTTTTTCAACCTATTATTTTATATGAATACATATTTCTCATTTTATTGTACTTTTATTTTTAGTCACTCAGGCAAACAAAGTGGTATGAGAAATTCTCTGCAATATGCCAAATGAATGGAAATCTTAATCATCAAGGCAAGGATTAGACAAAAAAAACTTTTCCAAATTTTGATACATAGTACAAAAACAATCCCTAAGGCTGTGAATATTATATCCAAATACATGGGGTCCCCACTTTACGTCAGGGTTCCGTTCCTAACAGCTGACTTAAGTCAGATTTCGACTTAAGTCGGAACACACCTATAATTCGAACCTAGGTCCCCCCAATGCTAAAAAAATAAATACTAAAAAACATAGAAGAATAATCTAGTTCTCAATCTAATACTTAAAAGTAAAGTACACTATACAGTATTGCATGCCTTTACTACTGTGGTTGGTTTGCTATCTGGATGACTTGTAAGTCGAAAAATTGATTTATTAATTATTTATTGGTCTCTGATGTAACCTCAGAACGACTTAGCTCGGAACAACTTAAAATGGGGACCCCCTGAATCTGTATTAATAATAGCGCCTTCAACATGGTCAACATAAATGAAAATAATATTTCACCTGCTAATTGTGTGTTGGTAGAAGTCTGAGACGGGGTTGCTTGTATTAGGGAAACGAGCGCCGCAGACGCCGTAGTCAGTCCAGGGATACTTGTACATGGAGCTGATAAAACTTGAAGCAGAGAGGACAACAGTCGGGCACCAATCAATGGGTTGCCATCCTTGTGGGACAACAGAGTTGCACCTGAAGAATTGGATTGGCTTAATATGTGTCACATATAGGCAAGTGACCAAGTACAAGTGAAAATACATGATTGTTCATAATGAAGAAGCTGCTACCACAGTGCTAGTAACAATAACTTTTAATAATATAAGTGAAATAGTAAACAATAAGTAACATTTAATATTCAGATTCAGACAACTTTACACAGAGCTGTAAAATAATAAAGCTATAATTACTTACATATTTTTTATAGGCATGCCAGCATCTGCCTACACCACTTACAGGCTCACAAAAAATATTGGAAGTGAGAGTAAGCATAAAGCTGAAAAACTGATCACAAATACACCATAATCAAAAGAGGATAAAAGATCTAGAATTAAATGATGATTGTAAAACATAAAAGGAAGATGCTATGAAATTAAGCTCACTCCAATCCATGTAACAAACACAAATTGAAAAAAAAGAAGACACAGGAAAAGAAAATGGAAGCTAAGGAAATAAGGATCTAACTATCAGCGACTGAAATGATAGAGGCCTACAAGGTAAGAATGGACTTCCAGAAGTAAATAAAAATGAAGGCAAAAATAAATAAGACGATTTAAGAGGAAGAGGTTAGGTGGTTTAGACATGTACTGAAAGAAAAAATTATGCTGGGATGTAATGCAGGTGAAAGAAAGATAAATATTTAAGCATAAACAAAAATCTAGAGCATTAAAAAGATGTATGAGGATGGCGTATATGATACTGGACTGAGAGGAAAATAATGCGTTCTGGTAAAGATACAGGTATTGACAAAATATCAAAAGTAGGTAAGATTACAATTCAATATACAAGGAATAAGCAACAGCTACCCTATAATGAATACAGATTCCAACACTTTATTACAAAAAAAGATATAATTTAAATCAAGCAACTAATAAAGTTATATAAGTTGGTCGTCAGGTTCAGATTTTTATAAAACAGCAACCTCATATTAGTGGGAAATAGCCATAGACTAGGAGTAAAAGATGCCAAAAAGAAGAAAACTTGATTAAAGGAAGTTTTTCAATTCTTAGGAATCTTACCTTAATAGAAACATATGAAGGTCTGTTGTGAACACCTCTAACAAAAATATGTAGCATATGCCACTTACCTAACTTCAATAAGTTGACCTGTAATTGGCCTGAGGTAAGGGGAAGTGCTTCTGCTAAGGCACAAATCGTTACGTCACAGCCATGCCCCAATCGAGAAGCAACTGTATTGATGTATCGCTCAAGAGTTCTAGTGCCCAGTCCGTTTTTCTGCATAAAAGAAAATCTAAACTATGGAATATTGGAGTGAAAATTTTATATTCTTGTGCATAAATAAATATACCTTCAACCAGCAATATGACAGCTACAAGAACATGCTAATATCTCTTGGATGTGACCCTGAATTTAGTAACACACGAGACTTATTATGAAAATTATATAATTATTTTTTAAGATAAAAACATGTCCTTCTCAACATCTCCTCTAACGAAATTTGCATCCAATATTTTGAGAAAGTCTTTTTAAAACATGATTGGTATAATGGACTAAACACTCGATATGGGAAATGCAGCAAAATATAAGATTTTAAGAGAACATTTATTTCCAACCAGAAATCCATTCATTTAAGAAAGCAGAGGTAACCATCCCTTATTCGAGGCAAAATATACAATCTGTCTTTTACTTAAAATCCCTAGAAAGCTGTCAATTTGAATTTGATGGTGCTGTACATAATAATATTTTCAGATAATCATTTCAGATTAACTATTGCTTTACTCTCTTATCCAGCATTAACAATATCTAATAGTGCTGGACCTCATACTTTCACCACTATCACAAGAAATTCATATGAAAGATTCCAAATCTCTCCCTATTTCACTTAAAATTCTATAAGCCATCTAATCCAGGGACTGCCATAGCATAGCAGTAAATTGCTCGACTAGGGAAGTAACAGACCCGTGTTTGAGCCCATGGTAGAGCATTAGGAAGGGAATGTAGACTGAATCCCCCAGTTCAATCTATCTGCGTCCATTCCCAAATGGGAACTAATAGTGTCACATTAAAAAACTAATCTTTATGCCATACTTATGAAGACAGGCATTTATGGGATATACTGTGTATGTAATAAAGGATATGAGCAAATAAGTTCCTCGTGCTCAAAGCTTGTTGATATGTTCGAGTAACAACTTACAGTATGGAAGGAAATCTAAAACATACAATATATATAAAACAAAAGTGAGATTTCCATTTAATCAAGTCCAAAAGTGGCATCTATCAACTCCTAGCACCTGCCATGTCAGAAGATCTAAGGAGTTAGGCCATATATAATAACAGTTCAGGCATATATGAGTCTGTCCTGAAGTTTTACATCTAAACACAATAAAAAATAAATAAATTAACAGTGCATCAACTTACCAAAGCGAGAGGAATGGTCATGATGAGGCAAGGTAACAGTGCCTCTTGCAGCCTGGTTGAATTATCAGCGAGTGAAATCTCTGCCAGAGCTGACATGACAAGAATTTTGCGTTCAAAGTGATCCTTACTGCTACCCTGATATAAACATAGAGATAGAGTTCAGGTATTACTTATTTACACAGTAAAGCAAAACATAAGCTTTCAGGTAAATATGTAGGTAAAGTGCAATGGGGGAATAGGAGATAGCAATTCCTCCAACCTAAATACTATTTACCATGACAAAGGCAATGGAGACTTCATTAGATTCTGCAAGAGACAGATATTTATACCTTTAAACTGGAAAAAGGGCTTGATCAATTATATATTATCAGACTACAATCACACAAATAAAAACTCTTTCAAAAGAATTTAAACTGAAATACTCTGAGCACTGCACATACCTTAATAAGAGTCACTACTTTGAGCAACAGAGGTACAAAATCAACATCTGCTTGCCTATGTGAATCAACGATGAGGGAAAGTAAAGGTTGGGTCACGGGCAATATCTCCTCCATTAGGCAAAATGTATGTAATATTAGAGGTTGCAAATGACTCATACAAGAAGATCTCACTCTGTGGACATAAGTCCTGTTTACTGACATGTTTAAAACGAGACAAAAACATATAGTAGTATATACAGTGATTAGTAAATTATTCTTTTTCTATCCCTACATCTACACCGATTATTCTGGAATACTCGATTTACATCATTTCTTATCCTTTTATATCTGACAAGTCACAACTTTCTCCATTTCTGTTGCTCTTTGCTTTACGTTTTTCTTGGTGATCGGACCCGCTGAGGGCCATTTCTTTTGCATGTCCCAGTGTTACACTCACAAAATAAATGTTCTCTATGAGATACATATCAAAGCAAGCCACTAAATATTCCAATTACGAATGCTAATGACTAGAAATGTTACAGGAAATAATCTTATTACTGAATATTAAAACTGTGATAAAGCTTATAACATCTCAATAATAATGATATAATGGACAGTACTGTTTTAAACAACACTCTTTGTAAAGTTATGTCAAAGAAAGTCATCTACTATTTCCCAACACCACAACAGGGTTATGAGTACATCAGTCAAAATGGAATATTTATGATATATCCACCGGTAACATGACCTAAAGGAACTAGAAAATGTACAAGCAAGAGAATAAGCTCCTTTACTTCGGATCAGAATGTCTCAAAAGACTTGCAACTTCTTCCATAACAGATGAGGTAAGATCAGGTCGTTTAGTGATGAGGGTGACGTAAGGATGAGTCGGTCCTTTGGGGGGACCAGTGAAGGGACAAGAGACCTTCCCATCAGGTGACTCAGATTCAGCCTGCGAGAGCAGCAGCAATATTTCAGTTATCCCTTGTACATGAACACCTGGAGACCTGTTGAAGGTGAAAGACATTGTTTTAAGCTTTTTGAGTAACTATGAGTCCCTATTATTGGGATGGACAGAGTGAGATTGGAGCTGAGGAATAATGGCTGGATGCTCTCCCTAATATCCGGCAGTGGGATCCATTGTGAGTCTTTCACCTGCAGAGTCAAGTATTCTGTCTAAAATTTTGCATGATAAAGTGAAGTAAATATATCATAATGCATACAGTATTTCTAAAATTAAAATTTGACATGAAAAGTACCGAGCTCTATTTCATATGTTGGCAATAGTACACTGAGGGATATTTTAGAATGCAGGGTTGGATAATCCCCTTGCAATCACTGCCTGATGTACAAAAGTGGGATAGTTAAACTCAAATCTCCGAAGCCATCTTTCTTAAAACTACATTTAAGGAAGTCTTTCATATTATATTTGGAAGGCTAAAATTTAATTATATCTTTATTATTCTTTGATAAGGGAAAACTATAAAAATGCAATAACAAAATAATAAAAAAAAATAAAAATATAAGAAATACAAGTTAATATGGGAAGTGAAGTGTACCTACTTATTTTGCACATGTAGCATCGGGTAATTACTTACTTTGCACATGTAACATCAGCCAAAAAATTTTGTAGAGTTGAAGGCATAGTTAAATAGCCTTCTTTAACTAAAGATATTATGGTTTCTACAGCCAATGTTGCTTCTGTGACATACCCCGTATTTGCTGTTTTCCAAAGACATTTTACTTCTTCCGACTGAAAAAAAAAATACTCTACTGTATATATATATATATATATATATATATATATATATATATATATATATATATATATATATATATATATATATATATATATATATATATATATATATATATATATATATATATATATATATATATATATATATATATATATATATATATATATATATATATATATATATATATTTATATATATATTTATATATATATTTATATATATATATATATATATATATATATATATATATATATATATATATATATATATATATATATATTATATATATATATATATATATATATATATATATATATATATATATATATATATATATATATATATATATATATATATATATATATATATATATATATATATATATATATATATATATATATATATATATATATATATATATATATATATATATATATATATATATATATATATATATATATATATATATATATATATATATATATATATATATATATATATATATATATATATATATAAGCACATTACATATGTGAAAACATGAATCATATTTTACCCCAACCGGGACTCGAACCTAGGACTTATGATTACTAAGTCAAGGCGCTACCACTACACCACAGAAGGTTAAAAGGAACCCAACCTTATAGCTTATATCTGCTATACTTAGGAATGAACGCATTCTAACTGAATGCCACTATGTTCATATTACAGATTCCCCAACCTCACTCATGGCTTCATTTTAGCATTTAATTCAATTTCCAATCTCATTCGGGCCATGAAATACAAATAAGCACATTACATATGTGAAAACATGAATCATTTTTTACCCCGACCGGGACTCGAACCTAGGACTTATGATTACTAAATCAAGGCGCTACCACTACACCACAGAAGGTTAAAAGGAACCCAACCTTATAGCTTATATCTGCTATACTTAGAAATGAACGCATTCTAACTGAATGCCACTATGTTCATATTACAGATTCCCCAACCTCACTCGTGGCTTCATTTTAGCATTTAATTCAATTCCCAATCTCATTCGGGCCATGAAATACAAATAAGCACATTACATATGTGAAAACATGAGTCATTTTTTACCCCGACCGGGACTCAAACCTAGGACTTATGATTACTAAGTCAAGGCGCTACCACTACACCACAGAAGGTTAAAAGGAACCCAACCTTATAGCTTATATCTGCTATACTTAGGAATGAACGCATTCTAACTGAATGCCACTATGTTCATATTACAGATTCCCCAACCTCACTCGTGGCTTCATTTTAGCATATAATTCAATTCCCAATCTCATTCGGGCCATGAAATACAAATAAGCACATTACATATGTGAAAACATGAATCATTTTTTACCCCGACCGGGACTCGAACCTAGGACTTATGATTACTAAGTCAAGGCGCTTCCTTTTAACCTTCTGTGGTGTAGTGGTAGCGCCTTGACTTAGTAATCATAAGTCCTAGGTTCGAGTCCCGGTCGGGGTAAAATATTATTCATGTTTTCACATATGTAATGTGCTTATTTGTATTTCATGGCCCGAATGAGATTGGGAATTGAATTAAATGCTAAAATGAAGCCACGAGTGAGGTTGGGGAATCTGTAATATGAACATAGTGGCATTCAGTTAGAATGCGTTCATTCCTAAGTATAGCAGATATAAGCTATAAGGTTGGGTTCCTTTTAACCTTCTGTGGTGTAGTGGTAGTGCCTTGACTTAGTAATCATAAGTCCTAGGTTCGAGTCCTGGTCGGGGTAAAAAATGATTCATATATATATATATATATATATATATATATATATATATATATATATATATATATATATATATATATATATATATATATATATATATATATATATATATAATATATATATATATATATATATATATATATATATATATATATATATATATATATATATATATATATATATATATATATATATATATATATATATATATATATATATATATATATATATATATATATATATATATATATATATATATATATATATATATATATATATATATATATATATATATATATATATAAAAGCTCCCCTTCTTACAAACAACTGAGTTACGAACATTCACAGATACGAACATAAAACCTACCCATTATCTGCCCATGTATTAATGTATGTATTACTGTACTATACTGCATTATTACATTATTATTACTGTATTAAAATTCAATAATACTGTATACTTAATGTTTTATGTAGTATTTAAGTGTCTTTAGCCTAAGTACTGTACAGTACTGCACATGTATGTACTGTATGGTACTTTTTTTACCTAAGCACAACTTACGAAAAATTTTACATAGGAACAACTTCTGGGACCTAACTCGTTCGTAAGTTTGTGAGTGTATATATACTGTATATATATATTGCTATCCATGAAAAACATGAACTTTAGGGGAACCGAGCAATCATTGCTTGCTACATGTTCATGCAAGGCATTATACCAACTGAGCTGCTAGAGCAGATAAAAAATTTGTGTATCAAAGTGCAACCAGTGCTTGCAAGCACTTTCTCTCCATTCTTATACCAAGCAAGTTACAGTTGTACAAAGGGTTTTAAGTAAAGTGTCAAAATCTCAAGTGAATATTTACAGTATATGTAATACTGTTTGTGCTCAAGTATGGGTGCTCATAGCTGTAAATATGTAATAAATCCCAGTATGGTATTAATAACTGATAACTTTTGATAAATACCATAACTTTTGTATGTCTGTATAAATTTTTTTAACCAATTATTACCATCAACTTGAGTTTTTTTTCATCTGAAGATGCAAAATCTCTGTGGTCCCCAAGTTAATATGAAACTAAAAGTATGCACTAAAATACCACATATCGAACTATAACAAATTCAACAAAAAACTGACCTCATACAGTGCAGTTCCACTTTTCTTATCTTGGAGAAGTTTTGTGTGAAGCTTGGTGATTGCCTGCAACAAACAAACAAAAAACATGTATCATACACATGCAAAACCAACTTTACAAACTTGTCTCATAAGACAGCACGTTTCTATTCTCCCAGCTAATATACGAGAAAGGTCACCTCATTGTATGGAAATAGAAGCATATTTTCCGAAGTAGTACCCAGTAATGTCCTACTGCTGAGTTATGTATAGCCAAGATTACACCACTTAAGCAACATAGTATTCCATAAAAATTATACCCATAAAAGTGAGACGATGTAGGCAAATTCATGCTGACAGTTAGTACACATCAAATTCAGTACTTATAACTGATAGTAATTACAGTATCCAGGTACACTTCTTTCATTAATGCTTTGCTTAGGACTTCATGGTTCATCAAGAACTAAATCTCACATTTTTAAAGAAATCAAATATCAGACCAATATTCTTCATAAAGAAAGGACATATGTTTTAACAACCTGACTACATATTTAATGGCATTAGTCTAGAGAATATAGAATTTGATATTCATGAAATTAAAAAAATTATTAGGGGGTCTCAAGGAAAATGCTGCTGCAGGACCATGTGGTACTGCATCCAAAGTGCTGAAGAAATGCTCAAACTCGCTTGCCAGACCAATATATATAATTTTAAGAAAATCAATCGATTCCTCTATGCTCCCAACAAACTGGAAACGTGCCCATATAATTTCAATCTTTAAGAAAGGGGCAAACGATCTTCCACTGAACTACCGACCTATCAGCCTGACATCTGTTTTATGCAAACTTTTAGAAACAATAATTAGGAAGAGAATGGTTGAGCACTTAGAAAGGAATAATATTTTCACAATACATCAGCATGGCTTTCGTGCCAAGAGATCCTGTCTCACAGACTTGTTAGAATACTTTGAAGCAATTTCAAGACTTTTAGATGAAGGAATCCCAGTCGACACTGTCTACCTGGACTGTCAAAAGTCTTTCGATTCTGTCCCGATTCAACGACTCCTTACAAAAATAGAGGCAGTTGGCATTCGGGGGCAGGTTTTAGTCTGGATCAAAGAATTTCTCACGGGACGTGAACAGCGAGTTGTGTTGAGAGGTGCCACCTCTGACTAGGCAGAGGTTCTAAGTGGGGTCCCACAGGGTATTGTACTTGGCCCGGCACTTTTCCTTACCTACATAAATGACATTGTTCTTAACATTGACTCTTCCATCAAACTTTTTGCTGATGATGCCAAACTCTTTCGGGCCATACGAAGCCCGACCGATGCAATAGCTCTACAAGATGATTTTAACAAGTTAGAAGACTGTGGCAAAAAATAGCTCTTGAAGTTTAATGAAACTAAATGCAGTACTATAAATTTTGGGCACACAAATCCCTTGAATGTGTATACCTTAAATGACATAAATATAAATGCTTCCAATGAAGAGAAAGATCTTGGTGTATATGTATCTGACACCTACAAGTTTGCTAGCCATATCTCAAAGATTGCAAATAAAGCTTACTCCCTTGTGGTGCGCATAAGGCGCTCATTTATATATATATGGACAAAGACATGCTTAGGTGTATTTATAATTCTTTAAATTGTCCCCACTTGGAATTCGCTGTTCAAAGTTGGTCCCCTTACCTAAAAAAAGACATTAACATCCTTGAACAAGTTCAAAGAGCTACTGCTATAGTATCAGAACTAAACGAGCTACCTAATGAAGAAAGACTCAAGACCCTGGGTCTCAAAACTTAGCTGAAGGTTTTTTGAACTTAAATAGGTCTGTCCAGGACAGTTCGATGTTAAGTCTTTCTTCAGTTACAGTTCTTTTTCTATGCCTACAGCTACACTGAATATTCTTGGATATTCATTACACATCTTTTAATATTTCTTCACATCTGACATGTCATTACACTCTCCATCTCTGTTTCTCTTTACTTTATGTATTCTTCGCACCCAGGCCTGATGAGCTGTTCAATTTTATTATTTTTTGGCCCGTCCCGGTGTCACAATAAAAAAAAAATGAAGATCGGAGAAGTAGAGGTAACCTAATTGAAGTTTAGTAGATGATTTGTGGACATACTGACACTGACTCTTCTCAGTTCTTCTCGATCATCCAGGAAGGTCCACGCATTACTACAAGAGGACACCAATCAAATTGGCTTCCAAAAACAATACATTATAACTATTACTCGACTAATTTCACAAAGAAATTGCATTGCATTAGATTAATTTAAGTACAGTACAGTAATACAAGCATGACTGATAGTATACGGAAGTTTAGAAATAGGATATATCTAAAGCCCATATGCACTTCTGTATACGGGTCTTGAAAATTTGTGATTTTTCTTAATACGGGTAGAGTTGGAGTACCAACTGACCCCATGAAATGAGGAACCAATGTAGTCTATTCAGCTAAATTCATAGTATCCAGGATATAGGTGTGAAGATATACTCCACATTTTGAATACACTTGTTCTATAAGTATGTACTGCATATATTAAGAATGACAGTTTTTAGTTCATACAACTAAATATGCTAAATACAGCTTACCTGGCTCTGAAGAAACACATTTCCAGAATTAATTTTCTGATCATAGTCTTCCATAATGGCACATCTATTAGAGCTCAAAAAGCTACCTCACTGAAAAGCCTGAAATAAAATAAACATTTCTTTCTAAACATACATGAATATAAATTGGTATTTTTTTTACAAATACTGTACACCGAATTTGGGGGTGAAAATTAAAATTTTCCTATGTTTTTTTTTATATGTTTTGAATGAGTATAACCTTGAAAACAGTCGGATAATACATGCTAAACTAACATAACCTAAAATAGCCTAGAAAATATTTACGACAGTTTACAAAGTCAAATTCACTCATACGAAAAAAAAAAAAACTATAGTAAAAATGTCGTAACTTACTATTTCTTTTAGGTTAGGTTAGGTTTGCTTGTATTTTCCGACGGTTTTCAAGGTCATATTAATTCAAAACACACCTGAAATAATTTGAAAAATATAATTTCTACATCTAAATTGAGCCTGGTGCAATAGTAAAAATCACTTATAAATCATGTGACACACATTTACAATAATAGCAAACCATTAAATTTTGTATGTTACAACTGTTAGCAAAAACATTTTGCAGTTTTTTTTTCTTTTTAAACATATTTTAAATTGTTGTACAAAGACTGTGTACTTTGACTATGACTGTGTAATTCCTTAGTATGTACTCACATACTTGTAACTAAATTACCTATGTACTACTATAGTACTTTCACAACATAATATGATGCATTTCTCGAGTTATTTCCAAAATTGAGGTGTGAAAGTAATTTTTCTATGTCGAGCTTTGAATGTTCAAACTCAAATAACTAAAAATATATTGAAATGAATCAAAACAACCAACACTGTGCCACATATGTCAACGCCATCTGCCAACTTCCTCACCAGCTGTTTAATAGCCATGAGGGCCATAACAAGGGTCGGCCCTTAGAAAATTATAAAATATCAAATAATGTAAATATTATGAATTAGAGTAGTCACCGTGGCTCAAGCGGTAACGTCCGCGACTTTGAGGCGTCAGGTCGAAGGTTCGTGCCCTGTCACGGTCTGTGGTTAGCAAGGGCATGCACTCAGGGTAACGATTACATCTGCCAAAACAAGTCCTTTGCAAGAAGGTAACTGTCCTAGCCCTTGGTAGAAAAGGGAGTCCGTGGCGTAAATCCGGATTATAAATATTATGATTTAGACAAATTTTCATTTTCTTACATATATATATATATATATATATATATATATATATATATATATATATATATATATATATATATATATATATATATATATATATATATATATATATATATATATATATATATATATATATATATATATATATATATAAATCATCTTCTATTACTGTCTCCTCACTTGAGTTCGGGCACGCGAAGAAAATCATTTTGTTCAAGAAGGACTCTCAAGCTTATCAGTTATCGCGTTCCCCCTTATCCATTTGATTTACTTCCTACGAATCACAAGGGCTGGATGAGATGGTTTTCTTCCTATTTCGAATAATAATAATAATAATAATAATAATAATAATAATAATAATAATAATAATAATCAATAATAATAATAATAGAGCTGGAGGTCTTTTAAAGGTTAATAGGACTGTCCTTGAAAGTTTTATGTTAAGTCTTATGCCTACATGAACACCGAATATTCTTTAATATTCACTATACTTCTCATATTATCCCTTCACATTGGACAAGCCACAACATTCCCCATCATTATTTCTCTGGTGTCACACTCATTAAATAATAATAATAATAACAATAATAATAATAATAATAATAATAATAATAATAATAATAATAATAATAATAATAATAATAATAATAATAATGAGTATATATATATATATATATATATATATATATATATATATATATATATATATATATATATATATATATATATATACTATATATATATATTATATATATATATATATATATATATATATATATATATATATATATATATATATAAAGAAATGCGCTAAGCATTGGTGGAGCTGTACATCATATTTGAAAAATCTTTGGCATCTGGGGAGATTAAAAAATGCTAGAAACAAGCGAATGTGGTACCTATCTTCAAAAAGGGAAGGAGAGATAGGATGCAAAGTTATGGAGAAACTACTTAGAAAACACATCGCTCTTCACTTGGAATCCTTCAACTTTTTGTCAGTGAGACAAAATGGCTTCAGAACAGGCAAAGGTACAGTAACAAGTTTATTATAAATTTATGATGAGGTAAGCTAGATCTTACAAGAAAGAGAAGATTGGGCGGATTGCATATTCTTAGGTTTTCAGAAAATATTTTGATACTGCTCCACATGACTTATTAAGAAACTGTAAGTCATGGCAAGAATAATAGGAAATGTCTTGGAATGGATAATTTTTTTTTTTTTATTTAGAATGAAGGAAACAGAGGGTTAAAGTGAGATACTCGGTGTCTCACTAGAAGAGGGTTAGTAGTGGGGTTTCACAGAGTTCACGTTGAAGGGCTTGTTTTGTTTCTTCTATATATAAATGATCTACCGGAGTCTCTATATTAATTTTTTGATTTGTTTGCACATAATGAAAAGATTGTGAAGAAACTAAATGCGAGAAAAATGGTAGAGAAGTCCAGGAGGGCCTAAATAGTCTGCATGAGTGGTCAGAAAAGTGGCTAATGAAATTCAATACTTCAAAATATAAAGTGATGATAAAGGGTACAAGCAAGTAGGGCCAAGCTTGAGTACTCAATAGCAGGCCCAAAACTTCAAGAGAAAGAGAATGCTAGAAGTCTAGGCATAAATATACCGGCAGAGTTGTCTTTGGAAATGCATATAAATAGCATAGTAAGGAGTGCATATGTTTTACTAGCAAATGTAAGGGTAGCCTTCAGAACCATGGAGAAGGAAATGTTCAGAAATATTTGTAACTTAATGTGAGACCAAAACTTGAATATGTAGCACCCTATTGGAATCCACATCTGAAAATGCATATCACTAAGCTGGAAAAAAAAAATCAAAGGGGTGCTACGAAAATGGTGCCAGAAATACGCAATCTCAGCTATCAGGAGAGGATGAGGGATTTAAACTTATCATGCCTCGAAGCTAGAAGAATGAGGTGAAATATGTAGATAGGTTTTAAATTCCTTCATGCTTTTGACAGAGTGGATAGGGATCGCTATTTTGTAGTGAGAGCTATTAATTAATAATAATAATAATAATAATAATAATAATAATAATAATAATAATAATAATAATAATAATTAATTAAAATAATGATAATAATAATAATACAAATAATAATAATAATAATAATAATAATAATAATAATAATTATTATTATTATTATTATTATTATTATTATTATTATTATTATTATTATTATTATTATTATTATTATTATCATTATTATTATTATTATTATTCTACTTACCTTGGCTGTCTCCCCCAATTAGGGGGTAGCCGACATAAAAAAAGGAAACAATAAGGGGATTACTTTGCTCTATGGGCAATGACGAGGGAGCTAGCGACCGTTCAGATGGCACTGCAGGAGTGCCACAGCCCAACCTCCCGGCTCTTCCACAATAGTAATAGATAATAGTAATAATCATATTTGGATCTTTGGGTAACCTACTGCAGGTATTTATTTATACACTTATTTTACCTGATTATTTATTTATTTATTTATTTTAGGAGTGTTCATATATATATATATATATATATATATATATATATATATATATATATATATATATATATATATATATATATATATATATATATATAAGCTTGGATACTATCAATTATCTCTTATTTATATTGGCGTCACCGGGGCCGCAATAGCGCAGTGATAGAGTGCACGAGTCGTTTTTCGACAGACCCGAGTTTATTACCACCGCGGAGCGTTATAAAGGACATCTCACCTTAATCCCTCAGCTCTAAAATGTCTGTGCCCACCTCCATTCGCATGGAGACTAATTCTTCTTCTTCTTCTTCCTCTATTTGCGTTCCCATTTTCATATGGGGTCGCATCTCTTCACTAGTCGTCTCCACTGGTTCCGGTCCATCACTTGCTCCTCCCCCAGCTGTCTCTCTCTGAGATCCTCTTTCAGTCGGTCCTTCCACCGTAGTTTAGGTCTTCCTCGTCTACGTCTGCCCTCCACGTCCATCTCCATCACTCTCACACCCACGTAGTCTTCTTCTCTCCTCTTCACATGACCGAACCACTGTACTCTCCTCTCCTGCGCTTTCGCCGACGCCTCCACCACCTTCACTGTACCTCTGATCCGGTCATTTCGTATCCTGTCCTCCCTCGTCACCCCACACATCCACCTCAGCATTCTCATTTCTGCGACATCTATCTTCCTTTCTTGAACCTTTTTCACCGGCCACGTCTCCGCTCCGTACAGCAACGCTGGTCTCACAACTGACTTGTACACTTTTCCTTTCACTCTAGCACTGATTTTCTTGTCACATAGCACCCCTGATGTTCTCTTCCAGCTGTTCCACGCTACCTGGATCCTATGATCAATCTCTCTCTCTAAGTCTCCATCCTTCGTTACGTAGGAGCCGAGGTATTTGAAGGCGTCCGCCTTTGGGAGCTTGTGGTCTTGCATGAACAGGTCGCCTCCTTGTGTCACATTGCACTCCAGGTACTCCGTTTTCTGTCTGCTCACCTTCAGTCCGTAATCCTCCAGCAAACCCCTCCATAGCTCCAACCTCTCTTGCAATTCTTCACGGCTCTCGGAGACCAAAACAATATCGTCTGCAAAGAGCATGCTCCATGGTGCCTCCTTTGTCAGTTCCTCCACCATCACATCCATGAGAAGGTTAAATAGATAGGGGCTAAGAGCTGATCCCTGATGGAGTCCAACTTTCACCTGAAAAGGCTCTGTAGTGCCAACTGTACTTCTTACTCTTGTTGTGGCTTCCCTGTATATGTCCTGAACTATCTTGACATACTTCTCCTTCACTCCCTTCGACCTCATACTCCTCCACACCTCGCTTCTCGGGACCCGATCATAAGCTTTTTCCAGGTCAGTAAACGCCATGTACAGCCCTCTTTGCTTATCTCTATATTTTTCCATTGTCTGCCTCATTGCGAATACTGCATCCATTGTTCCTCGACCTTTCATAAAACCAAACTGCTCACTACAAACTTCTGTCTCCTCCCTCAGCCTTTTATCCAACACTCTTTCCAGTAGTTTCATAGTGTGAGATGTTAGCTTAATTCCTCTATAGTTGTTGCAACTCTGGATGTCTCCCTTTTCTTTGAAAATCGGTACCATTATACTATCTCTCCACTCGTTCGGGATAGTCTCTTCCTTCATCACCATGTTCAGGAACTTTGTCAGCACCCGTATCCCTTCTTCGCCCAAACTCTTCCATACCTCTGCAGGAATCTGGTCTGGCCCTACTGACTTTCCATTTTTCATCTTCTTCAACGCTTCTCTGACTTCCGCCTCACTCACAGGGTCTACCTCTCCCTCCATTCCCACTCCTTCACCTCTTCGTATTCTGAGACTAATTGTGACTCATTAATCGGTGTATCTATTTACAAGGGTGTAATTAATATGGCTGCTGAGTAGGCAGGCACAAGGCACTATAGACGGTACACTCTTTATTTTATGCTATCGATTTATTTTTTTTTTGGGGGGGGCCTTTTCATATGTAGCGATTAGTATGCATTCGAAAAGGGTTGGAGACAGACAGTTTGGAGCTGGGGGATTAAGGCTAGATGCCCTTTCCAGCACTCCATGACGGGATCAAACCCACATTAGTCAGACTTGTCACTTCAGGACACATGCGTGCTCTAGTTATGGAGAAACTACTAAGGAAACATATCTCTCTTCACTTGGAATCCTTCAACTTTTTGTCAGTGAGGCAACATGGCTTCAGAGAGGGTAGATCAACAGTAACAAACTCATTAGAATTTTATGATGAGGTAAGCCGAATCTTGCAGGAAAGAGAGGGCTGGGAAGATTGCATATTCCTAGACTTCCAGAAAGCGTTTGACACTGTTCCACATGGGAGACTTATTAGGAAGCTGCAAGCAATGGCTAGAATAGGTGGAAATGTCTTGGAATGGATAAAAACTTACTTAGAAGGAAGGGAACAGAGGGTTAGAGTAAGACACCCAGTGTCTGAATGGAGAAGAGGTTCCTTGTATATGTAAATGACCTACCAGAGGCTGTAAATTCATTCATGAAAATGTTTGCAGATGATGCAAAGATTGTGAAGAAAGTAAGAAACGAGAACAATGGTAGAGAACTTCAGGAAGATCTAAATAGTCTGCATGAGTGGTCAGAAAAGTGGCCAATGAAATTCAGTACTTCAAAATGTAAGGTAATGAGAATGGGTACAAGTGCAAGAAGGCCCAAGCTTGACTACTCGGTGGCAGGAGTATAACTTCAAGAGACAGAATATGAGAGAGATCTGGGAGTAAACATACTGGCAGATTTGTCTCCAGAAATACATATAAATGGCATAGTAAGGGCAGCATATGCATTCTTATCAAATGTAAGGGTAGCCTTCAGGCACATGGACAAGGAAATGTTCAGAAATCTTTATGTAACCTATGTGAGGCCAAAACTCGAATATGCAGCCCCCTTTTGGAATCCGCACTTGAAAAAGCACATAGCTAAGCTTGAAAAAGTTCAAAGACATGCCACGAAACTGGTGCCAGAAATACGCAATCTCAGTTATGATGAGAGGCTGGGAGAATTAGACTTACCATCACTCGAAGCTAGAAGATTGAGGGGGGATATGGTGACAGTCTTTAAATTCCTTCATGGTTATGACAGAGTGGATAGGGATCAATTTTTTTATATGGCAGGCTCTAGAACTAGAGGTCATAATATGAAGCTTCGTAAGAAAACTTCTTTGCAGAATGTAAGGAAATACTTTTTCAGTGTAAGAGTAGTTGATAATTGGAATTGGCTAAGCGAGGAGGTAGTTAAGGCTATTTCAATCCATAGTTTTAAGGACAGGTATGATAAGTATCACTAAGTATAAAATGGAACCGATCAGGAGACGGGAAGATGCGAGATTTGGGCTCTTTCCCGCAAACACAATTAGGTAATTACTGAGCTAACGCGGCGCCCTTCCTTATCATCTGTGATATATACATAAACAATGTCTACAGTCCTTTTGTAAAAGGGGGATGGCCTAGTCAAAGGACACATTCACTCATTAATATAACATTATGGTGAAGATATTATTTCTTTCCTTAACTCTTAAAATAGAATTTAAGTTTATGAAAATATTATATCAAGCAATGATTACAAAACAGATAAGAAGCTGTGTGGGCGTTTAACCTAATTGTGTTTGCATAGTTATTCTCACGAACTATTGCTCCAATGCTCGTACCTCTGTCTCTTAGTTAGTTTATTTTTATTTTCTTCACCAATACTTACTATATCATTCAATAGATTTTATACGTACGTGTATTTGTTTGTTTACTTATTTTTCCGGTATTATAATCTTAATTTTCTCAAGGTTTAAAAGCTATAACGGGTGAGAACATTTAATAAATAAATTTAAAAAACTTCCGGATTCATGCTTGTTTTTGCAGAATTTTATATAACAGACATAAAAAGTATGACGATATTATATAATCAATCAAAATCAAATCAATCAAAACATTTATATCCATTTTGTACAATGGTTATTCAACATTAATAGTAACTTATAAGTAGACATGTAATTAAACTAATAAATAAGAGGGTTAGACATATAGTTAAATTAAATGTACTAGCCTGCTGGCTAGTACAGTGGTAACGCTCTGGCTTCGCATTCATGAGGTCGAAAGATCGGTTCCCGTCCAAGATCGAGAGTTTAAGCTGTTTACTGGCAGGAACTGCTGTGGGTGGACACCACAGTGGGGGGTTGGGGCTTACCCTGGCTGACGAATACCCATTGTATTGAAATGGAAATAAAGTATTATATTATATTCATAGAAAATAATAATGCTGTAATAAAAATGTTAACAATAATGTTAATAATAAAGTAGTAAGTATGCCACTAGATACATGATCGTTATTATCGGCATCATTTCCATATTTGTTTCCTTACAATGAGAATAATTAGTTCTTAATGAGCAGCAACTATTTGTCCAAAAGAAAACTATATAGTTTGCCTTTGAAAGCTGTGAAGGAGGATGCATTTTTAAGATGCTCTGGAATATTATTCCAGAGTGTTGGCCCTTTGATAGTGATCATCTTTGAACCTGCTTCTGTGTTTGTTCTGTGAATAAAGAGCTCACTGCTCTGTCTTGTGTTGGTTCCCCTTATATCCCTGACTGTTTTTAAATCAAATAGCCAGCTAGGATAATGATCGTCCAAAATTTTGAATACAAAAACATAAATAGCATAAGCGACCTTATTTTCTGCCCGCAGCCACCCAAGTTTATTGAGAGCTGGTGTGATGTGGTCATATTTTCTTATTCCTCCCAGGGCAACTCGAGCTGCAATATAGTTTTCTTTTGGACAAATAGTTGCTGCTCATTAAGAACTAATTATTCTCATTGTAAGGAAACAAATATGGAAATGATGCCGATAATAACGATCCTGTATCTAGTGGCATACTTACTACTTTATTATTAACATTATTGTTAACATTTTTATTACAGCATTATTATTGTCTATGAAAGCATGGAACAGCTGGAAGAGAACATCAGGGGTGCTATGTGACAAGAAAATCAGTGCTAGAGTGAAAGGAAAAGTGTACAAGTCAGTTGTGAGACCAGCGTTGCTGTACGGTGCGGAGACGTGGCCTGTGAAAAAGGTTCAAGAAAGGAAGATAGATGTCGCAGAAATGAGAATGCTGAGGTGGATGTGTGGGGTGACGAGGGAGGACAGGATACGAAATGACCAGATCAGAGGTACAGTGAAGGTGGTGGAGGCGTCGGCGAAAGCGCAGGAGAGGAGAGTACAGTGGTTCGGTCATGTGAAGAGGAGAGATGAAGACTAAGTGGGTGTGAGAGTGATGGAGATGGACGTGGAGGGCAGACGTAGACGAGGAAGACCTAAACTACGGTGGAAGGACCGACTGAAAGAGGATCTCAGAGAGAGACAGCTGGAGGAGGAGCAAGTGATGGACCGGAACCAGTGGAGACGACTAGTGAAGAGATGCGACCCCATATGAAAATGGGAACGCAATTAGAGGAAGAAGAAGAAGAAGATTCTGTTTATCTGAGTCTTAGTGGTAGCAAAATCAAACACAATTCTATTATTGCAAATGGACATATAAGTAAAAAAGAAAGAGTTCAAGATGAGTATAGTATGTATATGAACCAGAGATTATTACTATTATTATTATTATTATTATTATTATTATTATTATTATTATTATTATTATTATTAATATTATTATCATAAAAACTTCATACACTGTTAATGGTGATTAAACCAGGACCTATTATGTTATATTTATTTATTGTAATATTTTATAGTTAATTTATTTTAATCATTTCCTGTAATCTCACCTTAACTATATAGAAAGTATTAATTTCATTGTCACAGATTTTATAGCAAATTGCACAATGAAAAAACAAAATATGTCTAGATTTTAGCACTGACCTCACGGGATAAAAAAAAAAAAAAGTTAATGTAGAGTTTGTATACCCCCACAAAGAGTACCCCTCCTTGATGCTTAAACCATCACACAAATAGTCGTGGAGAGAATTATTTCTCCCCAGTCATCGTGTGCGCTGTTGGGTCTTGCAAGCAGTTGCTAACTTTATGTGTACTTGATATTTAATTTTATGCCTTTGTACAATTGTATTGGTTACTTTTCATTAAAGAAAACAAGACAATAATGACGACAGGAGTTTGCCCTCCTGGTTTCTCCGAATAATCGCGGTTGTTGCGGTATTCCCTCTATGAGTCATACAGCAGCTGTTCGAAGTGACCTGTGAAGCATTTTCGTCTGCCAGGTGTATGTATCCCCCCCCCCCATACCCAAGAGGGAAAGAGAAAAAAAAAGACAGTACGGATGAGTAAATTCTTGAAATTAAATTGTGTATCTCACATTCGCTTTTTTTTTCGGGTGTATTCTCTTTGACACATACTAGAATATGGAACAGTAAAATACTGTTGTCTTTTTAATCTAATGAGTGTGTATCTATCTAAAATTAAATAGCCATTATTGAAACGAAAGGAAAAAAGCTATGAATTTTATCGATTGAAATAGATATATTTGTAATTATGTATTTTTGACCGAAGAAATATACTGGAAAAAGTCCGTAAACAATTAATTGCCTTTTTTTCAGATTTTTCTAATGCTACCACAATTAGAAATAAAATTTCTAGTTTTTCATTTTATCAAATCCTTTGAATAATAATAATAATAATAATAATAATAATAATAATAATACTAATAATAATAATAATAATAATAATTATTATTATTATTATTATTATTATTATTATTATTATTATTATTATTATTATTATCATCATCATTATTATTATTATTATTATTATTATTATTATTATTATTATATTATTATTATTATTATTATTATTATTATTATTACTAAGTGAAAAATCTATTTTCAAGAGCATGACCTCAGTGTTTGTCTGCTGTTAGCAGTGGCTAGAAAACAAAGTCGTAGGTGTCTACCCGAACAGGTCTGTTTTAGTGTTATATTGGCCTTTTTGGACTTTGCACACTTATGTGTACCCTATGACTGAAGCAGAATATGATGTTTGACTTTGAATATAGAAATAGGTCATGTTATTGTAAATAACCATCGTAATTATAAGATGAGAAAATCTCCACGCCCCTTTGTTGTTGTCATGGTGTATGTCGAAAGTCGTAATTTGGGTAATCTATTTAGTTATTACTTCTGCACCTTATGTTGAGAACGTTTAATTTTCCAGTAGATTAGATGCTCAAGTACTCAAATGCGCCATGATAATATCTTAAAAATGACTATTGGGTTTTTAAATAGGCCGGAAGAGTGAGAGGGCAGCCATCTTTTGGGGGTCTTCATTTGATGAGAGCAGTTCTTGATGGCTGAATCCTTTGACGAGATATTCATTTTCATTGGATTCTTACGAGGACTGTGTGTTTTCACAAAGTACTGAATGGTTAATTAGTTTTACTTTGTAAATTTATTATGATAAGTAGGTTAGTGACTGTTGATTTGGATTGAGTGATATGACCTGATTTTATTTAGTTTTTCGGTAGTGGACATAAAGCACTAGTCTTGTAAGCAGTCAAGAGATCAGTAAATGTTGACTTTCATGTCTCAGGATTTTGCTAATTGGTATTATGATAATCCATTTCATGTGTTTTCATTGGTTCTGATACACAGTTTATTTATTTATCAAACTACTAGTTTTTATGTGATGTGTCTCCTTCTTGCCATCAATAGTGCGTGAGATTGGGAATTTGAAATTTTAAGTGGGAAAGGGTAGTTTACAGTTTTGCGGGCCATGCCGCTCAACGACCTCACCCCTCCGCTCAAGTAAGTAGTTCGACCCCAACCTGTATGATGGGGGGGGCGAAGCCCCCCTGGCTCAGAGATTAGGTGGGTATTTTTAGTTAAGATAGTAAAAAATTGTTTCGTATGCCTATTGTCGCCATATTTGTTGTGTATTCATCCGCCAGTTCTCTAGTTACAGCCTAGCGCCATCTATTGGTAGGTTTTGAACATTGGTATGGCCCGCAAAACTGTAGGTTACCCGTGGGAAATATCTCAATTGTAGGATTTTTTTTTTTTTTTTTAGAAAGAATTGATAATATAAGATGCTGACTACGTAAAAAACTACTTTGTCTCGTATCAGACATGTTGTACCACATAAGGTGGCTTTTTATTTGTGCTTGTTGGATATTTTGATTCTCATCCTACAGTAAATGAATCGTAAAACAAATAGATAGAATAGTCCTCTTTCTCCAGTAACTTTACAATCTTCCATATCTCATTTTCCCCCGAAAATAATGGCACATTCTCATTTCATATTTTGCTAAATCCGTTTTATAAAATTCCAAAATATTTGCTATTTGCACATTAAGTTACATTAGTGGATTAAATATCATATATATATATATATATATATATATATATTATATATATATATATATATATATATATATATATATATATATATATATATATAAGGCACTTAGTCTATGGTAGTCTGATAGCTTTATCAAGAATGTATTTGATTTATACTAGACAGTATGGCAAACTGGATACTATGCAATTTTACAAGTGTATATTTTAAAAATTTATTACAGAGTACTGTTGTTTAAGAATTTTAATATTATAATTTTTAAAGATTGTCCATAAATTAGTCTTCCTTCAGGTACAGTTCTTTTTCTATGCCTACAGCGACACTGAATATTCTTGGATATTCATTACACATCTTTTATTATCCCTTCACATCTGACAAGTCATTACACTCTCCATCTCTGCTTCTCTTTACTTTGTGTATTTTTCGTGCCCAGGCCCGATGAGGGCTGTTTTATTTTATTATTTTTTGGCCCCTTCTGGTGTCACAATCATAAAAGAAAAAAAAATTAGGACTGACTTCAAAGTAAGTGTGTCTCCTTTCACACGAAAAATACTCATTTATCCATTTTGGCAAACCTTTAGATTTTTCAAAATATGCTGAAGGAAACATTCAGGAGGATATGTCATAATCTACCTTGAAATTAACATATTTGTATGACAATTTCTGTTACTTTTAATTTAGGATCTGACACTGCCTCTGTGTGCTGTAAACCCAACCTGGCAACCAAAGATGGCTACTGAGGATGCGTCCCTTGCAGATTTCAAGCAGTTGTTGGTCACTGGCTCTAATCACGTTGCTTGGAGTGGAGGCAAGTCTTTATATGCTGAATTCGCACTTGTGAAAAATTATATTGGAAACTTATTATAAAGTCATCTTGTGTTTAACTGGCTTAACGTATTTTTATTGCTTTCATTAAATATCAAAATCTGCATAAAGATCTAAAGTAACTATGGGGCATGCTGCTGAGATTTATGACTAACAGGTAATGATAGATGTGATTGTTTTATTTTGCATATGTGCCCATGTTCATTGGTGTTGATTCATTTAAGTATCTTTCTAGATTTAATGAGTGTGTATTGTCAAACCGCTTTTTTATTTAAATAGACTACCTTGACAGATCACCTCGTTCGCTTTTTGGTTGATTGGTACCAGCGCAATGAGCGTGAGCACCATAGCAACCAGAGACCTCCTTCCACGGGTGATAGAACACCCAAACTGTCAGCAGCCTGCCCAACTGAGTGTCTTTTGAACTCGACAGCCATTATACCAAAACTGATCAGCGAAGGGAAGGCTGACATTATAATCGATACTCTTCGTGCGTACGGCCAACTTCCTTATGTGGACAAAGAAGCCCTGGTAAGTGGTTATATCAAAAGGAGAACAAGTGAGCATGTGGAATGAAAGTAGATGAGAAGCAACATGTTAACTTTCATCATCATTATAGTCAATGGCCGCAATCCTCCTTGCAAGGGGGGGTGGCTGAGTCAAAGCACACACAATCACCAGAAGCCAAGCAGGCCTCAAACCTGCCTTTCAGCTCCTTGGGGATAAAGGGTTGTTGCAGTTTCCCCTACCACCCTGCTTGGGTCATCCACTGGGTAAATGGGCAAGGCCCTTCTACCATGAGACCTAATGACCACAGCTAGTCAACTTTGGGATTTGTTATTCAGAATATGGAATATTAAAATTCTATGGCAAGAAATTTGAATGAAACTTACCTTTTAGAATTTTCTTAAAGACAGTCTTAAAAAAGTAGAAGTATAACAAGGTCTCGGGCACCAGAGGAATGTAATCAGAGCTAATAAACCGCCAATAATTGTCAGGAGTAAACATTGAAAATCTTATTCAAACTATATATTTTATGGATTTTCATGTGTGTGC
>JAXCGZ010003833.1:95000-115000 GCA_037179515.1 Halocaridina rubra
CAATACATTGTACGCTATCGAACACAAGCAAAACGTGAGTTAGACTGAACGAGTCTTTGTCCAAAACGCTGATAGCGGTATCGTATTTTACCTGTTGCAGTACTATTAGTATTTATGTTTTTTACTATTTTTTACTGTTTTATTATTCTTAGGCTAATAAATACGTGTTTTTTATCAATAAAATCATGAAACTACTGGAAATATAAATATATATGCTAGCTCACGTAGCTGCGACCCCAATACATTGTACGCTATCGAACACTATTTCGTATGGTGCAATACTGTGAGTTATACTGTACGTACATATATCATTCAGTTATTAGTACAATGTATATTAATTTAAAATTCATCTACTTATTTGATGATTGTACAAAATCTATTGTATTTATTCACTGTAATTTGGACCAAATATTCCTTTTGTAAAGATTATACTGTACTTTTCAAAAGAGGTGGTCAATAAACGTATGTATCTATCTATCTATCTGTCTACATTTATGTTTTTACTCTTTTTTACTGTTTTATTATTCGTAGGCTGGGAAATAATTTTTTTTATCAATTAGATAATGAAATATGTTTTTTCAATTAAAAAAAAAATGAAAATACTGAGAATTTTTTTCTTTAATATTTTAATATTTTTGCATATACCCATGAAATAAAATAATAATTTATCCAAAAAAGAACCGCGATGGAGTGAGAAAGCGAACCAGGAAGCGCGAACAACTGGGGTAACACTGTATATATATATATATATATATATATATATATATATATATATATATATATATATATATATATATATATATATATATATATATATATATATATATATATATATATATATATAATATACACAGTAATCCCTTGCTATATTGCGATTCACCTACCGCGAATTCAGTGCATCACATTTTTTGTTTTTTTTCTGGATATATGCGAGAATCCATGATATGTGGAAATATTAACATTTTCAGTATTTTCATTATTTTATTGAAATTTTTTTTTTCATTATTTTATTGATAAAAAAAAGTATTTCTTAGCCTAAGAAATAGTTAAAAACATAAATTTAAACATGTAACTCACAGTACAGTATTGCACCATATTAAATGCGATACCGGTATTGGTGTTTCGGAAACGAAAATGGTCTCACCTACATATGATAGTACATATTAAAATTTCCATTATTTTAATTATTTTATTGATAAAAAAAAAGTATTTCCTAGCCTAAGAATAATAAAACAGTAAAAAATAGTAAAAAAAATAAATTTAAACAAGTAACTCACAGTATTGCACCATATAAAATACGATACCGATATCGGCGTTTCGGAAAACGAAAATCGTCTCACCTACGTGAGATAGTTCATATTAAAATTTCCAGTATTTTCATTATTGATAAAAAAGTATTTCCTTGCCTAAGAATAAAACTGTAAAAAATAGTAAAAAATTTAAATTTAAGCGTGTAACTCACAGTATTGCACCATGTAAAATGCTGTACGATAGCGTATTGGCGTCTTGCAAAATGCAATGGGTCGCACCTACGTGAGATAGTACATGGGATGCTATTGTCTGATGGGTGGGAGACGACGAATCACAGAATTGTTTTTCTGTATGTTCTGTATTATGGGGTCTGGTTGGCGTTTTGATTAAAGCTTGGTTCTCCCAGCATCTTCCATTGTCTCGCCTCACCCGTTCAGTCTACTCACGTGTGCACCGTTCGCGTTGTGCTTCTTAATAAGTTGTGCTTGTGATTTTGTGAAACTTTTGTATTTTCAACCCTTGCAATGCCTCCCAAGCGTCCTTCATCTTCTAAGGCTTCTGGTAGTAAGACTAAACAGCAAAGGAAGATGTTGCCCATAACAGAGAAGGTAAAACTGTTAGATATGCTAAAGGAAGGAAGAAGGTTCTCGGATGTCAGCCGTAAAGCTGTCATTGGCTGTGGAGTATGTACATGTCATCTTCACGTCATTCACGATAAGCTTACTTATCACGTTCATATAAATTTACGCTTGCACACTGTTATTAATATAGTAAAGGGTGGTTTGTTAACAGTGCAGGGAGGGTTTATATCGTAAAGGTAAAAATAAATATATATATGGTGCTCCTACTACGCGGATTTTCACCTATCGCGGCGGGTCCCAGAACCGAACCCCCACGATAAACGAGGGAGCACTATATATATATATATATATATATATATATATATATATATATATATATATATATATATATATATATATATATAAGAGAGAGAGAATTTAAAGTTGGCCTATAGGGAAAGTGGGGAATAGCTTGTCTGCAAAGTAACAACACATTTTACTTAGGGACGTAAATTTTGCCTTACACTACAAGTAGTGGAACCAATTCTTTGTGTAAGATGCAGGATAACCAAGTACCTGTATATGAATTTGGAAAAGTGGTAGTACAAAGGAAAATATCAATTTCTTTGTTATGTTTGTTCTTTGTGGTACCTTTGATTAAATTATGGAAGGGATTTCCAAGTGTTTTATTTTATTTTTTTACTTGGGAATTTTTAATGATTGGTCATAAGTCTTTATAACTTTTCAAGAGAAAAGTATACTAAATTCATAGTAAATGCATGGAACTTACCATGAGTGTTAACTTTTGCAAGTTTATTGGTGTTTTATATTTTGCCCTTCCAAAAAGTCTAACTGTATCTATAATATCTTGTAAATGTTTTATAGAATTGTATTCAAGTTCTTGAGGCAGATTACAGAAAAGCTTATTTTATGATTACAGAAATTATAATTGCTGCAGCAATAAGTTATTACTATCATGCATCATAGAAAAATTGCACAGCTGTATATAGTAGCGAAGTGCTGTACTGGGTAATTAGGTGACAAGTACTGAACTGAGTACATTATATGACTTTTTATCACTTTTACTTTTTTTTTATTAAATTTTATTGACATTGGTTTTTATCTTAGGATGGGGCAGAGGGCTACGGAGAGCTGTTAATGAATGGTACCTCAGTTGGGAACCACAGAGACTGGCCTTAGAAGTAACTCGACATTCAGGTGCTCATGGTTGGACCCATCGAGATGTAATCAGACTTGCGCATTTGAAGCTGAAAGATATGCCTTTAGGTAAGTAAAGAAAGTTTAATTCTTTAGCCATTGCCTGGATATAACTGGGTCTACAAGACTGATGAGGGGGTTTGAGCGCTGGTTCTATAGTAGGTATATGGTCGGGCTCTTTGCTATCTCTGCCACCTGCCCCTGCCTTACATTTTTTTGTTTTGTTTTTAAAGTTTTTTTAATCTTTCTTTTTTCTTGTCTGCATTCAATTAAGTAATATACACTTGATTTAACATTTGTAAAATACCCCTCTCTACACTTCTAAGTCAGAAGTTTTAATTTTGTGTAAATGAAAATTCAGTCATGTCACTCTTATTAAGAATTCTACTTGTTACTTATATTGTCATGATATTTTTTCCAGCTAATCATCCCTCAACTTACAGCATATTTGATCAGTACTACCCCTGCTCTTTCATGACTATTTCTAGCTATTCTGAGAAATGTTCTTTATAGTATGTGTGCTTGTTTGGTTAACCTTTTATTTTAAACTTGACAAAGTGATTAATGACACTTATTGGTATATTATATATATATTTGTACAATATCTTATCACCAAAGAACTCTCATATATTTATATGCATATTCTCTGTATTATTTATTATAATAACCACTGAAACTGCAGTTTTTTATGGTCTCTTGTTTGAATTAATGACACTAGTTGCTCATAATTTCCAGTTGTATTCTGCTTTTGATAGCTGATTTGGTAAAGGCTGATTACAGCAGACATCAATTCTTGTCTTCACATTCTCAAGAGATTATACATTAGGGAAATTGATATAAAATAGATCTTCATGGTAACGGTCATATATATATATATTTTTTTTTTTGCAGGAACGCAAGTTGTATTGCATTATGTGTTTCTGGGATTAGAAAAGACTGTCAAAGAATATACAGGAAAAGACAACACAAGTGAATTGTTAGCACTTATGCAGATCTTGGATAAGGATGGACACCCGAAAGTATGTCGATTTTCTTTCTTATATTAAACTCTTCAATCTCTTTGTATTTGTCAATATTAGTTCCCTTTATGCAGGCAGAAATAGATTGGAGCTGAGGAATTAATGTTGAATACCCTTCATAATGCCCTGCTATGGGCTCGATCACGAGTCTGTCACCTCCTGAGTCAAATATTCGTTGGAGGACTGCCATAGCATTGTGGTTAGAATATTTGACTAGGAGGTGACAGACCTGTGATTGAGCCCACCGCTGAGCATGAGGAAGGGCATCCAGCCTTTAATCCCCAGCTCCCATCCATCTGAATCCACCCTCATAGTGAGGACTAATAGTGACACATTAAACAGAAAAAAAAATTAAACTTAACAGTCTGTAGTTGCAGTGTTGGTTGTAAGGAGAGAAAATTTTTATCCTAAAATTTGTTGCAACTTATCAGGTGTCCCATTGGATGGGGACTGCTATAGTGTAATTAGTAGAGTGTCAAGTTGGGAGACGATGAACTTGAGTTATAGGCCATGGCCTGTGATAGGAAGGGCATCCAGCTGCAATTCCCCATCTTCAGTCCATCATTGTCCGCCCCCAAATGGGTGTCCCACTGGAGTTGGCAGAATGGTCACACCTGTAATATAATGGATGAGGTAGCAGGGGTACATCATACCTGACAGTCAGCGTCTCTTTTGTTCTGTTGACTTTGGTTAGTAGAAGAAATGTAAGAAGAGGGGTTGCTAGCCCACCTCTCATCTTGTTGCCAAAAAATTACCATAAGTAATTGTAATAAGCAAAATGGTGTGTCATATAGATATTCTCTATACTAAAAGAACTGAGCTACAGCGTGCGAGGCAATAATAGATATGCGAAGATACTTAACACTTGATTTTTTTAGTTATGCAACTATTCTACGCCACAATGCCCCCGTCCCCTTAACATAAAATGTTAACTGTATAGGCGTGCACAAGACTCTACCGTTCTTTGACTGCTTCTGACTTACTCGGTCGTGGGTTGACTCTTTTGTATCACCAAGATGGCAGGGTGTGGTATTCTTGGTGACACCTCCACCAATAGGCTTCCAGAGAGGGAGGAAACAACCAATCACCTATAGTGTGAGGGGCATGACTAAAGGATGCCAGTTTGGTACAAAGAATGCTGTAACATAAGTGCATGTATCTATACTTTTCTACTTATACATCTCTACCAAGTACACATATATTTGTATGTACAATGTAAATTAACATATAATTAATCATACACGTATATTAATTTTTCTTTTCAAGTCAAATCAATACCTTTGCCTGTTTAATACTTAACCTAGGTAATAAACAACCTTCAAACGCAATTATTCGTTATACTGTTTTAATTATAACAAAAATCGAGTTTATTATTGCTTATAGCTATTAGTACAAATTATCCAGTTTAGTAATGGGTACAGAAATTCTACTTCTATTAATTTACTAAAGCCATCCTCCCTTTTATATGTGGGGTGGCTGAGTCAAAGCGTGTCTACAAAGTAAAATGGCGGAGTCCTCCGAACTCAGTTTCTTTTAATAATAATCCCATTACTCACTGGATAAAAATTACAAGTACTTAGATATTTTGGGATGCTGCGTGAAGGACGTCGCTGCCACTGGTACCGGGGGAGGGGGTTTTCCTTTCTTCTGGACTCGCTGGTTTTTCCTCTGACGTCATCCATACCTCACATAAGATCGCCGAATCACCATCCCAGGCATCTGTTCAGTCGAATTCTGCAACACATAATGCCTAATAGGGGTGTTGTTTCTTAAAGTACCATTCATAGTGCTACGCACAGTAAAATACTTTGTGAATCACACAGGAATTCTCTCCCAAGTTGACCGCATGTCTCTCCAGTTGACGTTTCTCAGTCTTAGTGAACGATATTTCAGCAACTTTCCCTGAGAGTCAAAATGTTTGGTACAATTCTTACTGCTGAGCGCTTTTCATACACTGGGATGGTGATGAGGAGGGTGATGTATGATTTGTGCTTCCTTCGACATTTCTTCCAGAGATGCGTTAAATTCTTCTGTATCTTGCATTTTTTTTAACCACGAGATTCACTGGCATATAATTTCTTGTCTCTTCACAGTAATTTAGGCGTGGTATCGTACTAGACTGCCACCAGTGTCGTATAGATATTCTCTACACTAACAGACTAGAGCTACAGCGTGCGAGGTGATAATAGATATGCAAAGATACTTAACAATTAGTTTATTTAGTTATACAATTATTCTACGCCTCAGTGCCCCCGTCCCCTTAACGTAAAATGTTAACTGTATAGGCGCCCACAACACTCTGCCTTTCTCTGACTGCTTCTGACTTACATGGTCGTGGGTTGACTCTTTTGTATCACCAAGATGGCAGGGTGTGGTATTCTTGGTGACACCTCCGCCAATAGGCTTCCAGAGAAGGGGGAAACAACCAATCACCTATAGTGTGAGGGGCATGAATAAAGGATGCCAGTTTGGTACAAAGAACACTGTAACATGAGTGCATGTATCTATATTTTTCTACTTATACATCTCTACCAAGTATACATGTATATTTGTATGTACAGTGTATAGTTTGTTATGGAGGCTGGCTATCGATCATGGCGACAGAAGTGTGAGAGGCTAATGGGGTGAGCCACAAATCTGTCATCTCTTTGATAACACTCACTACATCCATCGATTATGGGGACAGAGGTGTGAGAGGCTAATGGGGTGAGCTACAAATCTGTCATCTCTTTGATAACACACACCTTACCATCTTGACACATAGAACAAAGGACCCCTGTCTAACTTACCCACACAGGACACCACATGGGTGGCCGCTAATATTACGTCAGGTGTATTATAATCCAGTTTGAACAGTTCTCTCTCCTATAGTTAGGTAAGACTTGCTGAATGAATTATGTAATATGAATTTAGTAATGCTAAAGTTAACAATGTAATGAAATGCAAGTTTGAACCAATAAAGATTAAAGTTCTTTAATGAAGGGCAGAGGTTAGGGATAGTGATAGCATAAAACCCGACTATATACCTACCATATAGCCGGGGCTTGCACCCCTCTCTGCAGTCACTTGGAGCCAGTGGTCTCTAGGCATGGGCTGAATGATTTGATGGACCTATAGGAAATCGCCGCCCCCCTCAGTTAATTTGCCCTTTTTATCCGGTAATGATATGAACTCTAGAAAAAATAGTTTAAGAGTACAGCCCTGTTTTTTATTATCATATGTCAGGAACTGGTCGTTTTAACTTAGCCCAATGCAAGTTTGATATTCGTTTTTGCCAAGAATGATGGACTTGCTTCTTTATATATTTGTTAGTTGTTCATATGTTATTTAAGATTACTATTACATGATTTCATATCTTCTTTTGAGATGGAAATTATTATCTGATTGCATTTACTCATGTGTTTAATTAGCCAAAGTGTCCAGTGTGTACTTCCATAATTTATATAAAATTTGTTAGAAAAAAGGTTGGTATTTATTTTAATTACTTTATTTCTTACAAAGTTTTCCGATAAAAGGTTAAAAAACAATGGCTGTAGCTTTATTTCCTAGGAACTTGACTCATCATGTATTGTAATATTGTATTCAGTAGCCAAAACAATTGTACAGTTGTAAGGTACAACTTATTTTCTGCTTAAACTATATCAAAATTATCACATTTTGCATCTGTTTATCAGTACAGCTCCCCAGCTTACAAACGAGTTAGATTCCAGAAGTCCATTCTTAAGTAGAATTGTTCGTATGTTGTGTTTAGGTAAAAAAGTACTACACGGTACATAAATATGCAGTACTGTACAGTACTTAGGCTAAAGACACTTAACTACTACATAAAACATAAAGTATAAAGTATAAATGAATTTTAACACTAATGGTAATGTAATAGTACATTACAGTAATACATACATTAATTAGATGGGTAGATAATGAGTATGTTTGTGTGTGTATCTATAAATGTTCGTAATTTGGTTGTTCATAAGTAGGGGAGCCTCTATATCATTGTCAGTAGCAGGCATTATGACTTCTCATTGGAGTTTTTTAACTGAAGATCATTTTACAGGATGGTGAAAATACATGGGATATTGACCAAGTAATAAGTAAAGTCAGTAAATTGCAGGAAGTTTTTGGTAACCTCACCTTAGATGATGTTCCTTCACAGAGCCTCAAATCTGCTGAGGTAAGTTTGCTACTCTGTGGTAAGAGCTAAGTAGTACAACCCCTTTGCTTGATGATAACCACATTATTGTTGAAAATTTGTAATGTTCTGTACATGGATCTAGTTAGATTACAGTTTATAGGTTAATAATTGTTCTGAAATTTATAATATATTTGTTAACATGTATGGTTAGGCTATTTACAGTCCTGCAGTAGTACCAGCACCAAACTTTGATTATCCATAATAAGTGAAGCAGTTTTTGAAGCTTAATTGATATTGAAAATAATTTCTTGCAACTCTATATTTTAATATGAAGCATATTACATTCAACATTCTAATCAAGATGGCAATGTGGTATCATAATTCCTTACAGGTCTGGTCACACATGCTGGACAAACTTGAGGGTGAATCTGCTGTAGCCAGCGTCAACCGAATGTCCAAAGCTAACCTTTTAAATACTGGGACTGAAAATAATGCTCTTTCTGTAAAATTAGGTGAACGATTGAAACATGAGGATATCTCAGGAGGTTGCGTAACCCCCACGCAAGTCCTTATGGCTCTACATGCATACGAGCACCCTACCAGGTATGCTTGATAATGTCAAAGTACCTGAATATTGTTAACATTTTAGGAAGGTAAATCATTCTCTATTCCAGTAGGTTATTTTCTTTGTAGTTAGTTGACCCCCGTACTTTTGAGGGATAGGTTCCAAAACCCCCATGGATATATGAAATTGTGAATAGTGCAGAACCCTGATATATACTAAATTTTTCTTTTACATCCATGTCTGTGACAGAGTTATATTTATAAATTAACCACAGTAAGGTATTAGCAACCATAACTATTATATGAGAAATACTACGACTGAAGGTATTACAGATTCAACTAGGACTGGTCCAGACAGCTCTGGGTTGAGTCTTCCTTCAGGACGGTTCTTTCCTTATGCCTACATATACACCGAATATTCTGGCATATTCGTTACACATCTCTTGCTGTCCCATTACATTTGACAAATCACAACACTTCATATCTGTTTCTTTTTGCCCTCTTTATTTTCCTGTACAGTACTTGCTATATTTATGGAATATCACAGCTTATGGCCCCCAGTATCCGGTATAGAAGGTTGCTAAGAATCTCCGGGGATCTTGTTGACTCTACTACTGGCTTGAGGGTAGACATTCCTGGTGGTAGCATTGTTCTGCCCTTAACCTTGCACCACCTGATAGATTTGCTTCTTTCACTCTTCACTATTCTAACATTCATGTCCTGAACTCTAATCTTTTGTCTGTGGAACAGCGCTTGGGTAGTTTCCTCTATAACCACCTCCTTCTCTCTGAAACCCAGCTGTCTAGCCATGCTTCCACTGACCCATTTCAAATCTCTCACTATAACCTGCATTCTCGTTTTTGTTCCAAAGGTGGGGTCTGTGCATACTGCAACACTAATACACCTACTGCAAAGCTCATGGACCTTGAATCCCCTGACTTTGATGTTCTCTGGCTAAAAATCTCTCTCTCCACTAACGCTATACTCCTTTGCTTCTGCTACTGTTCTCCAAACTTCACTAACTCTTTGTCTCTTTGAATATCTGTCATCTTCCCATTAACCCTTGCTATCTTCTCACCCACATGCCTTTGCTTTCTCTATTACTCATGATCTGTAGTAAATTATCAAGCATCCTACTCGTGTTCCCTATCGACTTGAACATGCAGCCAACAATCTTGACCTATTTCTTACTTCTAACCCTTCAAACTACTCTTATTCTGGGCTTTCCCCTCTTGGTAAATCAGACCACTCTGTGATCTCAATCTCTTCCATTTTCGCTCCCCCTCCACCAATCCCCCCTACTCAGCGCCGCCTTTGGCACTTTGAGCATACCCAACGTGAAGATTTGCATAACTTCCTCATTTGACTTCCCATTGGATGACTACTACTTTCGGTTCCGCAACCTGATCAGGTAACCCTAAAAGTTTCCGAGATCATTACTTCAGGAATGTAGGCGTACATCCTCCCCGCTGCAAAAACTTTTTCTTCCCCTAAACCTTTGTTTGACCGTGCCTACTCCATGGCTACTCAGGCCAGGAATCGGGCACACCGGGCATACCAAGCCTCTCCTTCTGATTTAACTCAATCTGCTTTTATTGTAGCTAGGAATCGTTGTTTTGCTCAGATTCAAAGGTCTAAGGCTTCCTTTATAAGAAGGAAAGTTGATGACCTTAACTCCTCTCCAAACACTTCTGTAACTCAAGCTTTCCCCTTCTCATTTTTTCTGACGGCTCTATAGCTTGCTCTTCCACTAATAAAGCGACTCTCTTTGGGTCTTATTTTTCTGCCAACTCTTCTGTAAACGATTCTAGCCTACCTGTCCTTCAATCTTTACACCCCTCTAACCCTGTACCCTCCCTTATCCTTTCTTCACTCAAAGTTCTTAAGGTACATCGCTCACTAAAGATGAACAAGGCATCAGGTCCTAATGGTATGCCCGCAAGGTTCCTTAAGGAGTTTGTAGATGAACTGACTCCCGTGCTTTGCTGTCTTTTTCGTCTCTTTCTGTCAACCAGTATCTATCCTTCATCTTGGAAGCATGCTTTAGTGCAACCTGTTCCTAAGAAAGGTGACTGCTCTATTCCTTCAAACTATGACCTCTTCTATCGCGTAAGTTTTTGAATCTTTGCTCAGTGCTAACTTCTTGAATCTAACTCCCTTATCTACAATCACCAATATGGCTTCCGCAAGGTAAGATCCACTGGTGGCCTTCTGTCCTATGTTACTTGTGTATAGTCATCTTCTCTGAGGAACTATGGGGAATCCTTTGTCATCTCCCTTGATATTTCTAAGGCTTTTGACAGTCTGGCACTAGGCTCTGTTGGCCAAATGCCCTTCCTTTGGCTTTACTCCTCTTTGCTCTCTGATTTCCAGTTTTCTTTCTGACCATTTTATATCTGTAGCTGTTGACAGTGCAACATCTAGCCCATTCCCTGTTACCAGTGGTGTTCCACAGGGCTCTGTTCTTTCATTTACTTTTTTTCCTTCTCTTTCTCACTGAGCTTCTACAATCTCCATCTTCCTCTCTTCTTCACGCCTATGCCGACGATTCTACCCTTCAATTTTCCTCTGCCTTTTCTTCACAACCTTCATCTGTTACTCGTATCACTCTTTCTTCTACTCTCAACTCTGATTTGCAGAGGGTATCTGAGTGGAGTACCCAAAATTTAGTTAGATTTAATGTCTTCAAGATGCACTTTCTGGCTATCTCTTAATCTTTTTCTCCTCCTGATAGCCCTATTGTCTTTGAAAGTAACAAATTTACCCTCTTAATTCTATCAGCATATTAGGAATCTATATAGCCTCTAACTTGTCTTATAGGAACCAAAATCTGCATCCAAAAAATTGGGGGTTCTGTTTCGTTTTTGTCATTACTTTTCCTCTTTACAATTACTAAAAATCAATAAAGGTCTTATCTGTCCCTGCTTAGAATACTGCTCACACATCTGGGGTGCTTTTTCTTATACTTATCTCCTTAATAGGGTTGACTCTGAGGCAGCCAGACTCATTAATGTTCCTTCTCTTAATTCTAATCTGGATTCTCTTTCTCTTCGCCGTAAGGTATCATCCCTATCTCTTTTCTGTTGCTACTACCTCCATTGCTGCTCTGATGAGTTGGCGAGTTACATCCCTCCCCCACTGGCGAGGCCGTGTAACACTCGCCAAGCGACCTCATTTTCCGTCAAAAATTAGATCTATCGTCATCTCAGGTGTCTAATCCCCCATGTCTCTAGGTCCTTAGTACTTTGACTATTTATTCTGTCTTTTTCCTTTGTGTATTATTACCGGATCTCTACCTTGTCCATAACCTTTTTCTTTTCCTTCCTCTTAAGGTTTTTTCGTGCCCGAGCCTTTATTTATGAGGGCAGTGTTTTGCCTGTTCTGGTGTCACACTCATAAAAAAAATTAAATAAATGGAAGTTTTTATATATTTGTGATTTAAAATTTTTGAATTATTTAGTTGATAAAGCTTGTAAAGTCAGAGGACACATATTTAACATGTAAAGTATCTGTAAGAGTCTTTGACAGGATATTAAGAATGATTGTGCATATTTAGATGGACCAACCAAAAAAAAGTATACTGGATACATTGTTTTCATACTTTTTTCCTACCAGAGTCAGCGAGGTAGCCACAACCATAGAAAGAAAATACTATATTTTATTGCTTTACTTTTTCGCTTATATTATACTTTTATTTATGTAAGGACAGACACTCCCCAACTTATGAACGACTTAGGTTCCAGAAGTCCATTCGTAAGTGTTTAGGTAAAACAAAAAGGCTAAAGACACTTAACTAATATAGAAAACATAAAATGTACAGTATTAATGAATTTTAATACACTAATAATAATGTAATAGTACAGTACAGTAATACATACAATAATACATGGGTAGATAATGGGTAGGATTATGTGTTTATTTGTGAATGTTTGTAACTCAGTTCCTCATAAGCAGGGGAGCTTCTGTACTGTTTTTATATTTGGAGGCAGACTTAATACATTTCACAGTACACGTTTAATTATTTGAATTTGTTCATGGTATGCTGTATCTGTATTTTTGCCAATGAAAGGCAAGAGTTATATGTAATATTGATTTGTTGGATTATTTTCAAGAGAAATGTGTTGTCTATGGATAATGATTTGTCTTGATCAGTATGACTAAAACACTGTTGTATGTACAGTATGCAATGTTGTAAAAACATTATTGTTGTCGGGCCTCACCGCTTAAGATCCTTGTCCACCAACTCTGTTGATGACCCACTCAGGATGGTGTATTCTTGTCGGACCTCACAACAGAAGATCCTTTCCCACCTACCCTGTGGATGACCCACTCAGGTTGGTGGGGGGTGGAATTGTGGCAGCTATTTATCCTCAAGGAGTTAAGAGGTGTGATCGAGGTATGTTTGGTTTATGATGAATGTGTGCTTTACCTCAGCCACCCCCCCTTACTAGAGGGATTGCGGTCATTGTATATAAAGAAATTTTAATTTGGATGAGATTTTATGCCATTTTGGCCAAAACAATCTTGAAAACTTATAAATCCATGCCTTTATCACGAACTTTTTATTTTACTTAGATTTGTTGGAGAAAGCGGTGTTAGACGAGCCGGCAAGTCCCCTCGGTTAGCGGCTAAAATTCAAGTGAGGAGGTCAACGAAAGTTAATTCACAAGTTACTGATGCCCTCCGTTTGCTCATAGCTACAAGTGCTAAGGTTTGAACTTTATGTGCTTTGATTACTGCAATTACTATTTTGTTCTTTGTGTACTCAATATGGTTTAGGTACAGGGGGTCCTCGATATACGACAAGGTTCTGTTCCTGACACCTGTTGTAACCCAATTTTCAGCGTAAGTCAGAACACACCTGAATATAATCCTAGGTCTCCCACATATGCTAAAAATAAAAAATCTAAAACATGGAAACATGATCTTAGTTTTTACTATAAGATTTAAAAATAGTAAAAGTACGCTATACAGTATTGCTTACCTTTATTCCTGTGGTTGACTTGCATTGTCAGCCTCATATCCAACTTAGGAACCTTCACATTTCAGCATTTGGCTATATGTGTATATGTGTCTTCAACACAATATCAATATTTATTGCATTACACATCAAATATATACCAGAGCCTATACTGTACACTACATACAAAATATTTACAATACCCTGTATATGCAAATACTGTATGTAAATGTCTAAAACCTTTCCATTTTCGCTTCATCTGTGTCTTCTTCAAATTGATATGGTACATATCTACATTTAACAAATAACGCATCAAATATATACCAAAGTCTAAATATATAAAAAATATATAAAAATATATACAAATTCACTATAAATAAAAGCCTAAAACCATCCATTTTTGCTAGGGTCAAACAATCTCTTTGTTTTCTTCTGACTCAACAGGAGGCTCACTGGGATGCGCAGTCTCTGTTGGTCATCCAACCAAAGGACTGATATCCTCTCCATTTAAATCATGATGAAAGTATGTAATCACATCGAATGAGCATTAGAAACAATATGGTGTACGAGAGTGAAATGAGCGATGCTTCTTTTTCTTCTCAGTCTAATCCTGTGACGACATATTCATTCGCCATCCGCAACAAACTTTTTTGCATGAGGATCGCATATACGGGAATTATAATAAATTCTGTATTGGTTACAAGAATCTGCCTAAAAAAAAATAAGCTTCTACTACTCTATAATGGATATTTAAAATATGGTTGTAATTAATGTTTACTACTCACGTAAAATCATATCTGCATTAAATATTATAAGTATTCAATTAAAAAATAAAATTGCTGGATAGAAATGTGATAAATATTTTTACCACATCTACAAAAGTATATTACTTTGATGCATGTAATATAATAATGTCGTATTCTTTGAAACAATACTTGCAAAAAGTCTACAGTATGCAATATGAAATAAATATAAAGGTTGATGGAACATTCATACACAGTACTAAAGAGCCATTTAGGGAGTGTTCTTTGCCATAGCATTACGTATTCGTTCGCCATGCTCAACGTACTGCTCTTAATGAAGATCGTATTTACGTCTCTGTGTGTGGTAATTTTGTTAATAAATTCATCCTGAATCCTTCAAATAACCAAATACATAATCAGATAAATAAATAAAGCCATTAACTTGATATAGATGTATAGAACAGTGCTCCTACATGTGTATTTGTCTCCACGCTCACTTTTCAGCACCCGAAGTTTGTATTTACCACACACCAAGTAGGTGGAAAAGTTGATTTATTAATAATTTATGGACCTTTGTCATAATGGCAAAACCTTGTAACTCGAGGACCATGTAACCTGAGGACTCTCGTATTTATAAATACTGTCATGCCATTTTGCTTGCTTGTACTTTAGGATTTCAGGTTAACAGTTAATAACTTTATATTGCAGCTACTTCTAAACTCTGATGACTTTTGTAACAGTGTGACTTTTTATTTGAACAGAGTATCCCAAAGACATCGCAAAAATTAGCTGTTTGTGTTGATGTTCGTGCATCAATGGGTACTGCTCATGTACATACAGGCAATCCGGAGGGAAAAGGAGAGGTAAGACTGAGTAATAAACTTATACATTTCTTGGGTCAATTTCAGCATTCCTGTACAGACCATATTTATTTTTGTATAGGTTCCTGTTGAAGCCTTTTAGAACAGAGTGTTGCATTGCAATTTCCATTAAAAGTTAAATAAAAGCTTAAGACTTTTCTTTTGAGTATGGCACCATGACTGGCAAAGAAAATTGCCCTCATCGGGTCTGGGCACCAAGAAATATAAGAAGAGGAAAGGGCAACAGAGATCCGAAGTGTTGTGACTTCTCAGATGTGAAGGGATAGTAAGGCGATTTGTGCCATAATATCCTGTGTAGATGTAGGCATAGGAAGAAAGCCGTGATTGAAGGCTGACTTAACATTAAGCTGTCCTGGCTAGTCCTATTTTAGTCCATACGGCCTTCACTTGTAGTATAGCAGGGGTCAGCTGGTGCTAGCCAGCTGACCCAAATTTTTAACCAGGAGTCAGCAAATATTCTATCATCTCCCACCTTTTCTCACTCCATTTGTTAGCTATTCTTAGGATAGAATTAAATATTAAGGGGGAATGGGATTGTTAGCCCTTGTTCCCTTTTCCCTTTTCGTCTTCTTCTACAACTCACACAGGCATTGCAAGAGTGTAAATATTCCTCCCCCACCACTAGGGAAGTCTCTTTTAGTTGTTCCTTATGACATGTAGGGAACTATGGGTGGAACATTTTTCTTCCCAACAACAGGAATATCACCTTTAGTTGCCTCTTATACTAGGAATACAATTGTGAATATTTTCCTCTGTATCACTATGATACTTTACTTTTATTTGCTGTTATGCTAAAGTTTTGTGCCTTTTTAGCATAGCAGTAATTATTACGGCTCATAATAGGAGGAAGTTTGCATTTTTTAATGTAGCAGTTTGACTGTTAGTTTAACTTTAAAAGTATATCTAGAAATAAAAATTGTGTAACTTGTATCTGCTTTTCAGGTGTCTTGTTACGAAGGCGCTGCAGTTACTCTCTTATCTCTAAGCTCTGGAGGCACGAACCCAGATGTTTCGGCCCTTGCTTTTTCTGGAGAAGGTTTGGTAGAATTGCAAGTTCCTGAAGGTGCCACCATCAGTAATATGTTAGAGAAATTCAAAGAGGTAACTGAATTTTATTTTGATTTGATTTCTGACTCATTTTGCAAATTACCTAGTTGTTTAGTATGAGGAAATTTTTATAGTAAACTTTGAACAATTACTCTTTGCCGTGCAAGTACTGCACTTTGCATTACTTTGATAGTATACTTTTAGTAATAGTAGTTGTTCTATAAAATGTATTTTTAGCTTTTGGTGTTGCAAGACTGTAAAAATATACTTGTTGCAAAAGTATAGCTGACGTAGCTTTTGGTTTCCAACACTTATATCAACAGTGGTATATAAAAAAAAGAAATTGCAGTAAATAATAGCTTTAGTATAAGTTTCTTATGTAATACATTTGGTGAAAAAGAATTCACAATATTTGGTGGCATTGGAGACCTTATCCCATATTCCACATTACTTCTAATATAACTTTTTATACTTGGAATAAGTCTATACTCATACAGTTGATGAGGTATATCTGTGTAATAAGGAGTTAGAACTCATTTTCAAACTTCTGCTGTACGTGAAACCAATTGTTTTGCTTAATTATGTGTCACTGATAATCCCCATTCGAATGGGGGTGGACACAGACAGGTTGAACTGTAATATATAATAATAATATTGTACTCACTTAACAGCTACTTGTATCATCGGAGATGCATTAATGTACATCAGTAAATTTGTACTTATTTGGAAGCTACTTTTTACACTTTATAGAGATAACTTTATGATTATATTTTGCCCACTAACAAATTACAACTTTTATACTAGTTTTTCATGTCTGCTTTTATATTCTTTCAGACTGTGATTGGAGTTGTAAACGTTGAGGCAGCTTTAAAAATGGCAGTTGAGAAGAAAATGGAAACAGTTGTTATTCTCAGCATTAAATTTGAGCCCAATACTATTGCCACTATAACAGAAACTCTAACCAAAGTTAATGAAACGAACAATACACATATAAGGTAAGTTAGGTCTTAAAGTTAATTACTGCTATATTTTTCCCTTAATTTTTTCCCCTGCTGGGGTCAGCAAAGTGGCCGTCCCCAGAGGAAGGAGAGATATATTTTGATTACGAAAATAAGTATCTGTCAGTTCTCTAGTCTTAGAAATAGACAGTCCTTTAGCCATATTGCGTTCAGTGATCAGAATCAAGCCATTGTGAACACTTAAATTCTAGAGCTTTGCCTCAGGATTCCTGTGTTACTTTTGCTCTATATAGAGGATTTGTTTTGGCAGTGAATGTGTTACCCTGTAAAAAAAACTTCCTTGTGAAATTAAGTTGTACTGGTAAGGATATGTCCTTTAATACAAAACAATTTTTATTAATCCCAGAGACATTTACATGCTTTGAAAATGTTGTTTTTCAAAGAAAAGGGTTCCACATTATACCCAGATTTCATAGGAAGTAAAGTACAATTAAATATGAAGAACTGTAGTTATGTTTATATTTTTTAAGTGACTGGGGTTAGCTCCTCAATGTTATCAGAACATACTATGTTAATGTAATGAGATGTCTGTTAACATAAAATGTGTAATATTGGTACACCCTCTCTTTAATTTTAGTTTAGTTACACTCCTCAACTTGATTAAACTCGTAGCGTAGTGGTAGGATGCTCAATTCGGGAGGTAATATACCCATGATTGAGCCCAGTACGGGGTAATAGGAAGGGCATTCAGCATTAATTACTCTGCTTCAATCCGTCTGTGTCCACTCCAAATGAGAACTGATAATGACATAAAACATAAAGAAAAAAAAAGTAATAATTTATTCCACTTGTGTATTGTTCATATGAGGCTAGTTAAAACTTTTAACAAAATTTATTTTTTTCTTCAGGTTGGTATTGTGCGGCCTAGCAGGGAAACATATGGATGCCCAGAGAACTGAAAACTTCCTCCTGGCACTTGGATTTGATCATCGAACACCCACTATTATCAGAGCTTTCCATGAAAGGCTTTTCTAACCATACAAATAAAAAATGGTAAGTTTTATTCACTACTGTCTAAGCTTTTTAGAATTTGAAACACCTTGGAATGTTCAATATTCTTTCCCTTTGTATTATAATCTTTTTGTTGAAATTTTGTCATTCAGCCATTATGGTGAGTAACTCTTGGTGATTTCTGTTGAGAGAAAATACTATGGGAACAGAGATTACCAAGCCTTGCTTCCATGTCTTGTTAAGTAACTGCTTCAAATTTAGCTACATCTTCTTGTGTATACGTTAGAGTATAATTTTTCCCCTCTAGTGTCACCTATTCTAGATTTTAATAGGGTGGTCTCTGTAAAGCAAAAGAGAAAGGCAGTAGAAAAATTTCGTCCTGTTTGATCTCCCTATAACAACCTTATTGTGGCCAGAAAATTATAGGAACGTAGGGATTATCAGCCCTTTTTTCCTTATCCTTCTTAGTCACCTACGAAATGTAGGTCATACATGTATTTTAGCTGTTATTTATGAAAAATGGATTATTATAGTTAATGATGCCATATTGCTATACAATCCTAAATTTTTATTTTAGGAAAAATTTTCATTATTACTTGATTTTTCAGATTTTGACTACGCATCACTCAAACGTTGCTTATTGCTGTAGGTATACATATTAGCTTTTTTAGAAACGACTTTTCCAAGGTGCCTGCATCTAGGCATACAGAATTTTTTATTCTGTAAAGTTTAATGGTTTATGATTTGCCTTTATGCATACTCAAATTCTACATTTTTAAAGAGTTGGCAGTGCTTTTATTCTAGAAGCTTTGGCAATCCTATGAGGTGAGAATGTTTGCTTGTCTTTTGTGTTATCAAGAATTCAAAAAGAGGAATTAATTTTGCAAAGACACTGTAAGGGAGAAGTTATGGTTAAACATAATTTTAATTGTTTATCAGTGCTGTAAGGGCATTTTGTAATTATAATGAGATACTTAAGCTGCAGCTTTCAGTAATTTTAGTTATATGCATTTCCATTTTTTTTTTTTTCCTAGAACAGTTGGGTGTATTCCTGTTAGTTCTGTTCCAGCTTGTTTTTGAATATATTATGTACTTTACTTACTAGAATGTCGAATACGGTACCAAAGATATTTGCTCAGTTAAGATATGCCACAAAAACATTTTTGAAAATTAGGGGAATCAAACTCGCATCGCAAGTTACATATTCATGCTGCTATAACCGAGTGAAATGCAGCAGATATAAATCAGTATATCATAGCCCACCTGGCATATATGCAAATATTTTATATATACAGTCAGCGCCAAAATATAAGGCGCAGGAGAGTCAGCTTTCCTGATTGATGTGAAAATCCATGGTGCCTCTCTAAATTCTCCCGTTGCGAGTCATTGTGGTGATAAGTGTCATCGTACGTCAGGCAGGACACTCAGCTGACTCAGCCGCCATGAATTAAGTGTTGCCAATTATCTGTCAGGTATTTTTTCATGCTTAAATGTGCAGTACCTCTTGCAGAATGTGCTATTTACTCCTCCATGTTGTTGTGGACTTAGTGTGTTTTATTCCTATCACGCGATTTCAAGGAGGCATACCACCAAAGAAGATGTCAGAGCAATCATTGCTCTCTTCAACATGGGCCACACCATGAAGGAAATATCAA
>JAXCGZ010003833.1:117500-122500 GCA_037179515.1 Halocaridina rubra
CCATAACTTCTTCCATTTATTTATTTAATCCACTGATAAATGTTTGTGTGTAGGGGTGTGGTACCATACATATGAATCAAGTACATTCCACCCCTTTTTATGTAATGGTGTCACTGTTTTGGGATCTTTTGAATATTTTGCAACAACAGGAGACAATTGGATCTGAGATTTATTGGGTGTTGGGTGAAGATCTCAGGACTATACATTTATTTCTCAAACTTGGAAGTTCCCAATAATATGTAATATGGGAAGTGCTGAGTATATTATCTAATGTATTTCATCCCTTTAGTTGTATGCTACTCCTCTTTGTGATTATTGTCGTCTCTCTTTTATACTAGAGGGATGATATTACTGTATTGTTCTTCAGTAAAGTTGTTCTTATATTGGTATATCAATTGGGAAGGGAATATTTGTAACTGTATTATTATTATTATTATTATTATTATTATTATTATTATTATTATTAAGTGTCACAGCTTCCTTTGTTGTTATAGCAAAAATATCAATACAGTATTCCAACGTTCAACCAAAGAATATTTTATGCATTGATTTGGCTGAAGGATGGTCTTCAACGTACTTTCACTTTAAGTGTTATTAGTATTTCATTGTGTTTTTTTAGAGACTCATGCATGAACTAGAATAAAAGGACAGAAAGGGACATATGATTTATTTTATGGTTGAATTTCTTATAAATCATCCTTTTATATATATATATATATATATATATATATATATATATATATATATATATATATATATATATATATATATATATATATATATATATATATATATATATATATATATATATATATTCTGATCTCTTAGTCTGCTGTAAATTTTTTAATTCTGTTCGACTTTTTACGTAGTAACATTGTACGTATGCATTATTCATTATTTAAGTAGTTTAATTCTATCAGATTTTCTGCATTTATTCCTTCTTAGTTTTGGTATGTGCGCATTTCTAATTTTGCATGTTCTGTATTGCAAATTAACGTGTGATCTGTAATAAAACTATGGAGAAGGCATATCTTGTTGTGCTAGTATCCTCTCTTTTTATTATTGCAATGTCCTGTAAAGTTTCAGATTTACATTAGTTGCTGCATTTGAACGTAGATTCCATTTTACAAATCGAGAATAGATATCTTTGTACAGAATGTTTCCTGTCAGTTTTTTTAGCTATGCATTTCATTATTAGAATTAATTCCTGAGTTTTTCTTGCCTATTCACATTCACCTGAATTTACCGTAATATGCAGTGTTAAAGAGACTGAAATGTAATGGTGTCCATCTGAAGTTTTTCCTGTACAGCATGAAGTGAATATTGTTATTATTATTATTTTTAATATTATTATTATTATTATTATTATCATCATCATCATTATTATTATTATTGTGATATCTAACCTTAGCCTTTTAAATTTTGTGCTTGAATTGCAGTACTCGCAAGCTACTATATTCTAGTAGGATATGCTGTTATGTTAACAGTAACAAAGTAACTTGAATTACTTAGACTTCACATAATTGCCCATTTCTACTTATGTTGTTAGTATTTTTGTTCAGACGGTATTTTAAATATATATACACTGTTGAAAATATTTTAATATACTGTACATCATATCAGTATTTGGTATTCATAACTATTAACTAATAGAGACATCTTAAGAACAGCTTTAGTATTGCATGAAGGGTTGTTAGTAAGGTTAGCTTTAGAAGTAATATCATATGTTTAAAATTCTTTATGCTATTATTCAATCCAGAAATGAAACAGTTGTATACAACTTTATGATAATTAGACTAGCTTACCTTATTGAGATGTAGCATAATCCATCACTTGTATTGTGGCTCAGTGGTAGCAATTGGGGCTGGTAATTTACTGTCCACAGGTTTGATCCTGCCTTGCTCTGGATTAGCTTTCACTTTCTCATGTCAATATCGATTAATTTGGGCTGTTACTTGGGGAGATTGGTGATTTCCTCGAAGTCTACCTAAATAGTCAGCCATTGCCTGGAGATCACTGGGTCTACATTGATCGGAGAGAGAACCTGAGCCCAATAGCTATATGGTAGGTATATAGTTGTGCTCTATACCATCACTGTCTCTTGCCTCTGCCTTTCATTAGAGACCTTTAACATTTTATACATAAGCTAGCAGTAGTGAGTTTACACTCATATTTTTATCCTGAAGATTGTATAAAATTTCATTATTATATGGATTTTTAGTTTAATTTATTTGGTTCCATTGATATACAGTACATCTAATTCTCAAACTAATTGTGAAAGGGATACTTAATTTCTAATGTCCTCTTATATATTCACTTGTGAAGGGGGTGGCTTAGCAAGAGGGTATGTGTATTTGAACAAAAAGACAAAATAAAGCATAAGATTCAATATAATGCTGCACATAAAATATTGTGTTCAGTTTTTATATTTTTGAAATACTGAATTCACTATTGAATAACAAAATTTGAGTTTTTGTAATGAAAAGAATTTTGTTGTGTTTATTTTTCTTTATATTTGAAGTACTGAGTTCGCTACTGCATGCTAAAAGTATGAGAGAGTCATAGGTTTTGCATATGATAAAGATATCGATATACTTACTCTTTACAGCATGAGACCCCCTGTGTATAAATATCATTTCTTGAACAGATTCAATTTATCCAATTAGCATAACATGTGTGAACCAACAAGACTTTTGACTCCATTTAACTTAAAAGAGAGGGAGCTATTGCAGTAGCTGTTAGGATTAGAAAAAATAGCATTATACATGAAAAGGAGTATCTTAACCATAAAATTAGTCATACATTGCAGACTTTCTATTTCTTTTTCTCTCATATATGCAGTACTGTCAATCAGTGCGGATGTCTTTTATGCTTTAACATTAAAAGTGTTTTTGGACAAGATACTGTACTTGCCATGGATACATTTATTGTATTGCACAACATAATACTTATACAGTGATTGATGGATCAATTTGCAAGACAAAATTAAAACAAGGATATCAGACCATGTACTATAAATTCATGTTTCATTGTAGTTATCTGTGTTTTTATAACATGAACAAGGCAGATAGGGCTCCAGCTCATTTCTTTGAACTGTAGTTTTGTGGAGAGTAATTGCTTCGAACGTACTTTTGTGGAAAGTGCAGTAATTAATTTCAGAGACAGTTGGACTATCGAATATTTTCCCCTGTTGATTTACTAGGGGTTTGTATGATAACTACTCTTATTAGCTCCATGGGAGAAGACCTTACTGACATGTTGCTAAAATTTAGCACATTAATAACTGTCCTTTGTACTTATGATGGTCTTAGAAGATTTGTATATATAAATCTTTTCGTTAATTGGGTACAGAAATATGTGAACACTGTGAAAATCTGTAGTTGGTTAATATTTGTGTGTGATTTTTATGCATTATTTATGTGATAGAAGCGTTACTGGCATTGCTGATTAGTGACTGTCATTGATTTTTTTTTTTTTCTATCTAAGCAATGTTGGATCATTTATATTGATTATTAAAAATATTTTTCCACCTTGAATAAGATACAAAAAAATATTTTCAGTTAAAAAGCAATTCGTATATCATTGCAGTGTAGAAATTGGGCTCGTGAATAATTTGAATAATGAGCTGTGTTACTAATAATTATGATTGAAAAACCCAAGTAAAGTATGTGGTACGTGTTGTGTAGACTTACCTCTATTGAAGCGTATTGTCATATGATTTTTAATCTAGTCTCTTATAACAAACTATCATCAAGAACTAAATTTCAGCAGTATCAGTATATATTTTTGTGGGGCCTGCATTAGTGTTGCGGTAAAATGCTCGACTTGGGAGGTGACGTACCCGCGTTGGAACCCATTGCAGGGGGTAAGGAATGGCATGTATACCTGATAACCAAACATCAATCCATCAGTGTCCAACCCCCAAACGGGGACTTATAGTGACACAGAATTAAAGAAAAAAATAATCTGTTATTATGTGTGTTTGAAAGTTAAGGAATAAGACCCTTATTCTGAGAAAGATATTTTACTCTCAATCTCCACAAACAAATTATTATAAAGATTACAGAAAAACTTAAAGATCATAAATAAAATTGAGCATTATTTATATAACACTCTGTACATTTACCTATATGTACAGTAAATCTACTTATCCCAGCCGACAATACCATTAACGAATAAATTATTTTTGTGGATTATAGAATTATTAATGCAAAATGTGTCAGGAAGAAATTATTTCTGTAAGGCCAAATAATTAGCATAGCTTAATAACTCTTGGAAGTTTATTGATACTATATTGGAGTTTTATCTTGAAGAATAGGCATTTTTGACAATTTTTCCTTTGGTTCATATTTTGATTAGCTGTCTAGTATTATGTAATCTAGAGTCAGACTAGCTTAATTTGTTATATGTTTGTTGTAACTTTTCTGTTGATATCTGTGTTTTCAGATTCTTATAATTGTGCGATTTGATGTCTGTAATTGATTACATTATAGAAAATATATCCTGAATGAAAGTGAATAAGGAAAAGCTTAGTAGGTATGTAAATAACTACTTACTAGGTAAATTACTTCTACATTTGCTTGTCACATTTTACAAGGAAAAGTGATTAGTGATGTCCTAAAGCTTTTTGGTGTTAGCTTGTGCTATTTTTGAAACGTATTATTTTGAAAACGTAATCAGTATAATGCATATTCTTAACCACAAGTCTCTGTTCATATAATCTACTATTAAAAATACGTCCATTACTCCAATACCTAAAAAATAATGTGTTTTTTGAGGATTCCATCAAATTATACATTTATATTTATCAATTATAAGGGCAGGATCTATAGAGATTGCATTGTATTGAAAGCCTGATAGGTAATTTGCATCATATTTACATAGAAATGTTTCTCATATGTAAGATGAGGATATTGACAGTATTTTAATAGATCATCATAATAGGTTTGATAAGACTGCAGTCCAGTATAGTGTTTGTGCGCACTTGCAGCAAAGCTGGA
>JAXCGZ010003833.1:127500-157500 GCA_037179515.1 Halocaridina rubra
CTCGAGCGAGTACAGCTGCCAACAGGACTGGGGGTACCACCATGCAGCCTGGTTCTAGGACCTCTTCCTCTTCCAATTCTCTGGAACTCTTTGTGGGACCCAACTTCAGGGTGGGCAAAAAAATTGGCTGTGGCAATTTTGGCGAACTCAGATTAGGTGAGTCACGGTGTTCTGCCTTCCGCCTCTTCTCCCAATCTCGACCCTTTTCCCTCATTCGGTGTCGCCTTCAGGATTATTTCTGGTTATTGTATTCACATAATTTTATTTAGCTCTTAATTGTTTTAGTTTTTCAAATATCCTTTGCAAATTCCTCCACCTCTTTCCCAACACCCCCCTTCGGCGTCGCCTTCAGGATTAGGTCTTGTTATTGTATTCACAACATATTATTTAGCTCTTTTGTTTTATTAGTCTCTCAAATAACCATTGCAGATTGCCAATGTTTTCATGAACCCTTGGAAGTTCAGTTAGGTATTCATGATGAATCAGTTTCTCTTGTGCGAATTAATATTCTTTTCTGCTTGCTGTAAATCCTCTTGGTCCTCTAGTTGTTCTTCAGCTCTACTAGCCCGTCTGGCATTATTTTAGTTATGGGGATTAATGCAATATGGCTTTTTTATATAAATAGAATAGTAGATCTCACTAAGACAATAATAAAGAACCCCATATTTACCCGGTGCCGCCTCTCAATAATGAATGGATGAATTTGATCAAATCCCTTTAGAGACATCAACGGCTTGTTAGGGTCCATATGTATCCCTAAGGGGGGTTCGGGCTAGCCCCGGCTAGGGGAAAAATACCCCTTAGGGGGTCTGGGGGCGAAGCTCCCGGCCAGGGAGGACGCATTCGCCTAGGTGAGGTTAGGTTGCACCAAAAATGTATTTTTTTCTACATTTTTCTTTGTGGAATAAAGTTTTTTGTGCTTCATTTCTGCTGCATATCCCTCGATTTTGCATTCCCCCACCCAAAACCCCGTTTCCCAACACTTCCTCCTATGATTGTTAAGGGTAAGGGGGAGGATGGAAAGTCTACATTGAGAGTTTTACACCAGAAATGGAGTTGAGAATCGTTTGTTTAACAGATGTTGTTATAAGAGTATAATCCCCTCTTCTAAAAATTTACCGCTCGTCTTTGAATAGGGACGCTGCTTTTTGATGAGTACTTATATGACAAGGCACATGTGTAGACCCTTGGGACTCAAATGTTTTAGAATGTAGATTGTCAGAGATATAATTTTCAAGGATTGTAAAATTAAGTTCCTTTTTGCTTTTCAAAATGTTATTTCAATTTGCTTTACAGACTGTTTCTTACCTGTTATAAAGTTGCATATCCATTTTGGGGCTAGGAAAAAAACAGAAGAATGAAAAAAGATTTACTGTACATTCTAAGTGTTAAATGAGTGATATTAATTAGTTATTAGCTAAGTCTTATTATTCATCACATACAGAGTAAATCTATAATATATTCTTTGGGTATGCTTTAATTCAGTCCCTAAACCATTGATATCTTAAAGGATCATCATAGTTTCAGAGCTTTGTATAGTGGTTATTTATATACAGCTGAGCTTTGAGACTAATATTTCTGATTTTCTTTGAATATCAATTCCTGAATATACTGTTCTACTTAGAACTCATGCATAAGATACAGTGACACCACTCTCCTCTCCTCCTTATTCCCAAGCAATATTAATAGCATTAATGATGACCAAAATAACACTATTAACAGCAGTGGTAACAATAATGACCGAAACAGCTTAAATAACAACAATAACAATAGTACTGACAAAAATAGCAATAATAAGGGTATTGGTTATCACAAAAAAAATAATGTGAACCTCTTTGAGAAACTGAACTTGGATTCACCTTAGATGAATCTTAGGCTTGCTCTCATACACTGAGATATTAAGTGATGGAACCTCGTTTTTCTACCTTTTCCCACAGATTTCTTGAAAACACTCTTTATATCCCTTTCAGAGTTTTCCATACGAGGAAGTGTGACTACTCTGAAATTGCAGAATTGACAGTTTACGGTTAAGTAACATAATATTAATAATAATGATAATAATCTATCTATCTATTTATATACAGAAGTCTTAATCCCCCGTATATGGAGGGTGGCTGAATCAAGCTAAATACTTTGCTTTTTGCGGGAAGAAAATACAGAAAGGAGGATTCCCAGCTATTTGTGGGAAGAAGATACAGAAAGGAGGGTTGCCAGTCCCGTCACTCCACCCAATTTAGTCGACTTTTATGACACTCAATAGAACATGGAAGAAGTATTCTTGCCCCCTCCTTCAGGGAGGGGTGCAATAATAATAATAATGCGTTAATGGAAATGTGTCATGTATTATCAGCTTCTTTACCATGCCTTCTTGGTACTAATGATATGAAATAAGAGAAAGCAATGATAACTGTATGGAAATTAGATAACCATTGACATGACGTAACTGTAAATAATGGAATAAGAGTAAATGATAAAACTGTAATGTTTAGCTTCCTCACAGGGTAGCTTAAGTTCAGCGGATCTTATATAGAAAAATAGTCTGGGGCGCTCTAGGTTTATTCTTATTTACAAGATAAATATCCTAACCTAATCATTTATGGGTTATTTATGTTTACCGTAGATTCTGGGAGTTAATCTGCACATTTTTACATGATCCTTATGCTGTATCTATTTTCACGATATTTTTAAGTGACAATATAGTCACACTGCTATGCAGGAATTGGATAAGATTTGCATGGTCCTGTTATTTGGAAAAGTCTTCTTTTGAATGGGCTGGAATTAGAAGACACTGAATGAGGTGTGTGTGTGTGTTTTTTTTTTTTTAAATGAAACCTTAAAATGAGAGAGAAATAATAATAATGATGGAAAACTTGCATTTATAAGTGGTACTGACTACAACTTACCTAGTGATATCATTCATTCTTGAATTTGAAGATATTGGCATTTACATAGGTTTAGACTATATTTATATTCAGTATATAACAGACCTGTTTCATGCAGACTGCATTTTAGTAAGGAAGGACCTAGGAGGAGGCTAAATGGATAGTAGGTTGGCCATGGCACCAGCCGCCCGTTGAAAGACTACGACTGAAGGTATTAGGATGCAACTAGGACTGGCCCAGACAGTTCCAGGTTGAATCTTCCTTCAGGACGGTTCTTTACTCATGCCTACATCTACACTGAATATTCTGGCATATTCATTACACATCTCTTGCTATTCCATTACATTTGACAAGTCACAACATTCTGCACATCTGTCTCTTTTACTTTCCTTTTCCTCACATTTTGTCATTATTTATGGAAGGTTCACAACTAATGGCCCCCAGTACCCGGCATAGTGGGGTGCGAAGAATCTCCGGGGTTCGTGTTGACTCCACCATTGGCTTGAGGGCAGACACGCCTGGTGGTAGTAATGGTACTGCTCTTAACCTTGCACCTCCTAATAGATCTGCTTCTTTCACTCTTCACTATTCAAACATTCGTGGGCTGTACTCTAATCTTTCGTCTGTGGAACAGCACTTGGGCTCTTTCCTCCCTAACCTCCTCCTCCTATCTGAAACCCAGTTGTCTATACATGCTTCCACTGACCCTTTCCAAATCTCCCACTATAATCTGTATACTCGTTTTCGTTCCAAAGGTGGGGTCTGTGCTTACTGCAACATTAACACTCCTACTGTGAGGCTCATGGACCTTGAATCTCCTGAATTTGATGTTCTCTGGCTAAAAGTCTATCTCTCCACTACCACTATCATCCTTTGCTTCTGCTACTGTTCTCCAAACTCCACCGAGTTTGTATCTTTCTTTGAATATCTCTCCTCGTGCCATGAGTCCTTGCTATCTTCTCACCCACATGCCGAAGTTCTCTACATTGGAGACTTCAATGTACACCACAGCGAGTGGCTTCATTCTTCTCACACTGATGTGGGAGGAAGCGAGGCTCTTGCTTTCTCTATTACTCATGATCTGGAGCAAATTATTAAACATCCTACTCGTGTTCCTGATCGTCACGAACATGCTGCTAACATTCTTGACCTTTTTTTTACTTCTAACCCTTCAAACTACTCTTATTCCGTGCTTTCCCCTCTTGGTAAATCTGACCACTCCATGATCTCTGTCTCTTCCATTTTCGCTCCCCCTCCACCAATCCCTCCTACTCAACGCCGCCTTTGGCACTTCGAGCGAACTCAATATGAAAATTTGCGTAACTTTCTCTTTGACTTTCCATGGGATGACTACTGCTTTCGGTCCCGCAACCCTGATCGGGTAGCTGTAAAAGTTGCCGAGATCATGACCGCGGGAATGGAGGCGTACATCCCCTCTTCTACAAAGACTTTCTCTCCCCCTAAACCTTGGTTTGACCGTGCCTGCTCCATGGCTATCCAGGCTAGGAATCAGGCTCACCGATCTTACCAAGCCTCTCCTTCCGATTTAACTCGCTCTGCTTTTATTATAGCTAGGAATCGCTGTACAGCTCAGATTCGAAGGTCTAAGGCTTCCTTTATAAGAAGGAAAGTTGATGACCTTAACTCCTCTCCCACTGACAAATGCTTCTGGTCCTTAGCCAAAAACCTCTCCAAAAACTTCTGTAACTCAAGCTTTCCCCCTCTCATTCGTTCTGATGGTTCTTTAGCTTGCTCTCCCGCTGACAAAGCCACTCTCTTTGGCTCTCATTTTTCTGCCAACTCTTCTATCAACGATTCCAGCACACCTGTTCCTCAGTCTTTTCCCCTCTCTAACCCTATGCCCTCCCTTATCCTTTCTTCACGCAAAGTTCATAAGGTTCTTCGCTCTCTAAAGACAAACAAGGCATCTGGTCCCGATGGTATCCCTGCAAGGTTCCTTAAGGAATTTGCAGATGAACTGGCTCCCGTGCTTTGCCATCTTTTTCGCCTCATTCTTTCAACCAGTATCTATCCTTCATCTTGGAAGCATGCTCTAGTTCAACCTGTTCCTAAGAAGGGTGACCGCTCTATTCCTTCTAACTACCCACCTATTGCTCTAACCTCCTCTATTGCTAAAGTTTTCGAAACTTTGCTCAATGCTCACTTCTTGAAACGCCTTGAATCTAACTCACTTATCTCCGATCACCAGTACGGCTTCCGCAAGGCAAGATCCACTGGTGATCTCCTGTCCTATCTTACTCATGTATGGTCATCTTCTCTGAGGAACTATGGGGAATCCTTTGTCGTCGCCCTTGATATCTCTAAGGCTTTTGACAGAGTCTGGCACAAGGCTCTGTTGGCCAAACTCCCTGCCTACGGCTTTACCCCTTCTTTCTGTTCTCTGATTTCCAGTTTTCTTACTGACCGTTCTATATCTGTAGTTGTTGATGGCGCGACATCTAGCCCTTTTTCTGTGTCCAGTGGTGTTCCACAGGGCTCTGTTCTTTCACCTACTCTCTTCCTTCTCTTCATCAATGATCTTCTACAGTCCCCATCTTCCTCTCTTCTTCATGCCTTTGCCGATGATTCTACCCTTCACTTTTCCTCTGCCTTTTCTTCACAACCTTCATCTGTTACTCGTAATCAATCTCGTATCACTCTTTCTTCTACTCTTAACTCCGATTTGCAGAGAGTATCTGAATGGGGCACTCAAAATTTAGTTAAACTCAATGCCTCCAAGACACAGTTTCTGGCTATCTCTTTATCTTCTTCTCCTCCAGATAACCCTATTGGCTTCGAAACTAATGAAATTTACCCTCTTAACTCTATCAATATATTAGGAATCCACATAGCCTCTAACTTGTCTTGGAGGAATCACATAATCCAAATTTCTAAATCTTCATCCAAAAAATTGGGGGTTTTGTTTCGTTTTCGTTATTACTTTTCCTCATTGCAGTTACTTAAAATTTACAAAGGTTTTATCCGCCCCTGCTTAGAATACTGCTCACACATCTGGGGTGCTTCTTCCTTTACTTATCTTCTTGATAGGGTTCAATCTAAGGCAGTCAGACTTATTAATGATCCTTCTCTTACTTCTAACTTGGATTCTCTCTCTCTTCGCCGTAAGGTATCTTCCCTTTCGCTTTTCTATCGCTACTACTTCCATCGCTGCTCTGATGAGTTGGCGAGTTGCATCCCTCCTCCACTGCCGAGGCCGCGTAACACTCGCCAAGCGGCCTCATCTCACAGGTACTGTGTGGAGATTTGTAGCTCGCGGATTGGTCGGTGCAGAGACTGCTTCTTCCCATCTACCTCCAGACTCTGGAACTCTCTTCCTCCTTCTGTCTTTCCTAGTTCTTATGACCTTTCATCCTTCAAAAAGCAGATCTATCGTCATCTCAGAGCCTAGTCCTCCATATCTCTGGGTCCTCTTTACTTTGACTGTTTTTTCTGTGTCGTTTTCCTTTGTGTGACATTACCATATCTCTGCCTTGCCCTTAACTTTTTCTTTTCCTTCGTCTTGGTATTTTCTCGTGCCTGGGCCTTTGTCGATGAGGGCAGTTTCTGCCTGTCCCGGTGTCACACTCTTTAAAAAAAAAAAAAAATGCTATAATTTAAAGTTATTAATAATTCTTCCTTTTTTGGAGACCTATTTCATCTTTCTAAATTGTTTACTTGCCTTTTTTAAAATAATGAATCAGGATTTGTTTACATATTTATTTCATGCATATATTTACTGTTTACGTTTTGCATATAGCACTATTAATTTAACCTGTTAGATGCCTATATATTTAACACTGTTCATATAGTCAAGACGCAGTCCCGCACCCGGTATACAGTACGCATAAAACAGTCTTATATATGAACGCTGTTTCCCCTTACTTAAAGTGTAACTTTTAGATTTCTTCACATTTACCATCTCAAGAAATTTATTGACCTCAGTTTTCATTTTAAAACAAGACAGCTTTGTTTAGAACGCAAGTATTGCCATAATACAGTATTTGCTGTTCAATAGTTTTATCATACTGGAACAGCACATTAAGTGTTTTTTTTATTCCAATATGAAAGTGTTTGTATATAGGTTTTGATAAGTGGATGGGTCTAGAGACAACCTTTGCATGATGGATAGATTTTTACTCAAGTTAATATTTTATTCTTCCAGAAAAAGTATACTACCATAATTATGATAAAAGTTTCATAAATATATGCCTCTAGAGACAACTTACTTGGTGCATTGATTTTTACGTAAGATATACAGTATTTTTATTTATATTGAAACGGACAGTGTTACAGTAATTATGTTAAAAATGTGTGTCACATAGTGGATTAATCTTACATGAAAAAATTATATTTTCATGCACTACATTGTAACGGGATTTGTCATTTCACTGTCTATTTTTATTCGTGGCAGGCAGAATTGAGTAACCACAGTGTGAGGAGAGAATTGGCAGCCTGAGTAGATATGAATGTTCCGAGATGGTTTGGCCATGTGGAGAGGATGGATGATGAAAGACTGCTGAAAAAGGTGAAGAATACGAGATTTGATGGGAGAAATGCTAAAGGGATGCCTAGGTTTGGGTGGATTAATGGAGTAAGGAGAGTCGTGAATGATAGAAGGATGGATGTAAGGGAAGCGAGTGAGCATGCTAGGAATAGGAATGAGTGGCGAGCGATTGTGACGCAGCTCTGATGGGCATCTGCTGTTACCATGGTGCTGCATCTTACAGAGGTAGCCCTGTGGTAGGGGCAGTAGGGGAGTTGACATTTATGAAGCGACGCAGGTTGTGGAAGAGCCGGGAGGATGGGCTGTGGCACTCCAGCAGTGCCATCTAAACGGTCGCTAGCTCCCTCGTCATTGCCCATAGAGCAAAGTAATCTTCTTAGTGTTTCTTTTTTTTATGTCGGCTACCCCCCAAATTGGGGGAGACAGCCAAGGTAAATAATAAAAAAAAAATACATATAAAATTATTTTTACAATGAGAGTGCTTGAAGAGAATTAGAGAACAGGATTTGAATTTCTGGGTATTTTCCTCATTTGTGGAATCCCATCAGATGTAATCTTTGTTTACCTATTGTTTATCTGTACAGGTATAGGATATATGACAGATAATTAACAAGCATTTGTGGATGAAGCAGTTGTGTTTAGATACAAGTACTGTGTGGTCAAGTATTTGCTGTCATTTTGATGCGTTGCTGATATATAGGAATCCCTGTACTCATCTGAGGCTAAAGTTTTTGAGATACGATCCATACAGTAATAGTTTTTATTTATATATTTATTTATTTTTTTGTATAATTTTATAATTATACAGTTGACTGTATTCTAGACTCAAAAATATAGACAGCCTTAATATTGGACATCTAATTTTGTTTTGTCCTTGCTATTATGTGCACCATAAGAGGTCTCTACAATAATGTATCTTTTACTCTCTTCAGGTGCTAAGAGGAGTGATTGAGGTATGCAAGGCTTATTGTGAATGTGTGTTCTCTGGCTCGGCCACCCCCTTACAAAGAGGATTACGTTCTCCTTTTATTTAAAAAAATCTATTGTAAACAGTAAGAAGGTTGTCTATGTCACTCACTTAATGAGTAATTTTACTTACCTATTTTTGCTATCGTGATTTCAAAGGTAGGGAAATTTTTGTTAGAAAAAGAAAGAGTTCAGATAATTATGCTGGCGTTAAATGCTTCTTCAAATAAATATAATGACTGACTTGTTGAGAGCACCAGTGACATTTTTAATTACAGAGGTTTAAGAATTTCATGTATAAGTACTGTATGTGGATCTTGTAAAGAAGGAAAACCTCAGGTGCTCTAGGGTTATTCATATTAACAAGGCAGTCACATAGCCTAACCTATCCAAACCTTCCAGTTAAGCTATGGGGTTATTCTACTTTGTTATGGGTTTCAGGGGGTTACTTACCTTTACTTGAACTGAATATGGATATTAATATTTTCTCTTACCATCACAAGGGAAACCCAAGTTTATACAGTGCCTTTGGTCATCATATTTTGACCACACTTCATTATTCTGTAGATAGACAGGATACTGGGTCCATTTATTTTGTTTGTGGATAATTTTGTATTTCTTAAATCTTATGCAGTATATTGTTTTGGTCATTATTACTCCTTAATAGTACCATCAATAACAAGAATCTAATAAATCCTATGTTTTGAATGTTCACTGACTTGCTTAAAAGTTGATTAAGCCATGAATGCTTATAAGTAATTTTTCATCTGTGAATGAATATACAACTCGCTATTATATTACCAGATATGACCTTATAATGTACTGTTATTTCCTTGCTGTGTGTCTCCTGCATATTAATTGACTGCTTTGTATGTAGATGAATTGTTGTTGTTGAAAGTTCTTAGTATGAACTTTGGGTGTTAATATAGTGTCTTATGAGTTTTTTCCTTGACGTAGATCTATACCTTTGATCTTCAAGTGGCCTGCTAAGTTGTCAGTGGTTAGGAATAGACATCTCTGTGATGTTTTAAGCTGTCAAGAGGCATATATGAGTGTATTATGGATTATATATAGATGATTATGAGAGTTCAGGTTTTTTGTTTTCTTCTAGTGTCCTTTTAAGCTGTCAGAGGCTAGGATATATACACTTATTGGTTGTTTAGTAACTCTCAAGAAAAATTATTAAATTAGTATTGGTTAATTATATTTATTCTTTTGGGCTTTACTACTTAATGTCGTTACTGATTTAATGGGGGGGGAGTTGGTGATTTCCTATACATCTATCTGATTATTCAGTCATGTTCCAGACTCCATCTAGAGATTGCTGTGTCCGCTTGGTTGGGCTCTAGTGCTATCACTATACATTTCCTTTGCCTTTCTTTGAAAACCTTTAATCTTTTGGTTCCATTATTTGATATGAAGAGGATTTCAGGTGCCCTTAAAGGAGTATAGGGTACAATACTGAATGCCCTGTTGATCTCTTCATTACATATTTTATGGTCAATCAAAGTACAAAACCAGATTACTGTCAATAAATGTATTTCTCATTAATACTTTGAAACTAACTGTATTTTTTTTTTTTTGCCCTTTACAGGAAAGAATTTATACAACAATGAGCATGTCGCCATCAAATTGGTAAGTACTGTAGTACAGTATATACTATCCATGAATTTGCTTTTCTTTTATATGTTTTTATCAGTAAACAGTAATTAATGCCAAATTATAATAAAATTTGGACATTATAAACAAGTGACATATGGCTGGATTCCTTTCCTAATGCCCCACTACAGGCTTGAACATGAGTTTGTCAACTCCTGAGTGCTATCGAGGTCCTTCAATTACTCTTTGCAGTTTGTTGAGATGCACAAAATAGAGATATGTATTGATTTGATAAAATGTTCATATTTTCTGTTGAAAATGATTGTCAGTGTTATACAGTAAGTTTATTAAAGTTTTAAAATTTGTAATGAATGATATACGGGTATACATGCATTTGAAATTGAAGTGATGCAGTTTTACAGTATATCAAGTTAAAATCTAGTTTGTTTAAGACAGAGTTTATATTTATTGGAAATCCCTCGTAGTACAGGTGAATAATATGCAATAGATATCAGTTCTCATTACTCTATCATGAACTGTACAGAGATATTGTATATTTAAGACTTTGATAGACACAGTGATTCTTGAGGGCTTACGAGTCAGCTAGCAACTAATGTGATTTGGAACCCACCTTAGGGTGTTTGGAAGGTTATCCACCCTTAATTCCCTTGCTCCAATATGTCTTAGTCCACACCCAATCAAATGGGGACTGATTGTGACACACAAAACGGTTGTTATAGACATGTTAAGTTAAAACTCATGGGGCTTTGTTGTAACAGATAAAACAAGCGAGAAAGTATCTATTTTTTCTCTTCCTTCTAGTTTCACCATTTGGTCATAGGATAAGTAATTACGACAAATTACTTTAGTTTCAGGAAATGTGTTATTTTAGTGTCTATAATGTACTTAGTTGTGGTATAATGAATTAATGTCCTCTAGCGTTTGTTGCATCCTAACAAGACAACTTTTTTATCATTTGAAAAGTAGCATATGTATAATTGGTTTTGCCTTGACAAATCTTAAATTCTTTTCTGTGAATTTTGTTATTCTTACCCAATATTATAGTGTCCAGGAATGGTTTTCGAAATTTCTAATCTCTTTGTTGTTCCCCTTAATATCTCTAAGGCTTTTGACAGAGTCTGACACAAGGCTCTGTTGGCCAAACTCCCTGCCTATGGCTTTACCCCTTCTTTCTGTTCTCTGATTTCCAGTTTTCTTACTGACCTTTTTATATCTGTAGTTGTTGATGGTGCGACATCTAGCCCTTTCTCTGTTACCAGGGGTGTTCCACAGGCTGTGTTCTTTCACCTACTCTGTTTTCTCTTCATTGATGATCTTCTACACTCCCCATCATCTTCTTTTCTTCATGCCTGATGATTCTACCCTTCACTTTTCCTCTGCCTTTTCTTCACAACCTTCATCTGCTACTTGTAATCAGTCTCGTATCACACTCTCTTCTACTCTCAACCCCGATGTGCAGAGAGTATCTGAGTGGGGCACTCAAAATTTGGTTAAATTCAATGCCTCCAAGAGACAGTTTTTGGCTATCTCTTTATCTTCTTCTCCTCCTGATAACCCTATTGTCTTCGAAACTTAACGAAATTTACCCTCATAATTCTGTCAACATTTTAGGAACCATATAGCCTCTTACTTGTCTTGGAGGAATCACATAATCCAAATTTCTAAATCTTCATCCAAAAAATTGAGGGTTTTGTTTCGTTTTCGTCATTACTTTTCCTCTTTACAATTACTTAAAATTTATAAAGGTCTTATCCGCCTCTGCTTAGAATACTGCTCACACATCTGGGGTGCTTCTTCTTATACTTATCTCCTTGATAGGGTTGAATCTAAGGCAGTCAGACTCATTAATGATCCTTCTCTTACTTCTACTCTAGATTCTCTCTCTCTTCGCTGTAAGTTATTTTCCCTTTCTCTTTTCTATCGCTACTACTTCCAACGCTGCTCTGATGAGTTGGCTAGTTGCATCCCTCCCCCTGCCGAGGCAGCGTAACACTCGCCAAGCGGCCTCATCCCACAGGTACTGTGTGGAGATTTATAGCTCGCATGTTGGGCGGTGCAGCGACTGCTTCTTCCCATCTACCTCCAGACTCTGGAACTTTGTTCCTCCTTCTGTCTTTCCTAGTTCTTATGACCTTTCATCCTTCAAAAAGGAGATCTATCGTCATCTCAGGGCCTAATTTTCCATATCTCTGGGTCCTCTGTACTTTGACTGTTAATTCTGTCTGTCATTTTCCTTTGTGTGGCATTACTTTATCTCTGTCTTGTCCTTAACCTTTTTCTTTTCCTTCATCTTGGTATTTTCTCGTGCCCGGGCCTTTATTGATGAGGGCAGTTTCTGCCTGTCCTGGTGTCACGCTCATTAAAAAAAGAAAAAGAAAAGAAAGACATTTTGGTACGTCAAAAGTACTTATAAATTTGGAAGAGTCGGCAATATTAAATCAAATTAAATTTGTTTAAGTGAAACATAGTTTTGTCCTCTTTAAATATTTGTTAAACAGAGGTGTAGATAAGTAGCGTCAGTTACTTGCTTTGTTCTCTTTTGTAAATTCACGTAAAATATGGGCATGGATTTGTAGAATCAAATATGGATATTTATTTTATATTAAATTTAAAGTTGGTAGAGTTTGCTTTTGTTTGTTTGTGTTTTGGGTACTTCTTGATATCTCGGTAATAACGTAAATCTTAAAAAATATATACGTATGCAAATATATCACTAGATTTGATGACAGTTTAGTCCTAAGAGATCCTGCATTAATACTGAAGCCTCTTTGAACCAGAAATGAGTGCAGTGTTGTTGGTATTTAAATGAGAGACTCTTGATAGCAAAAGCACAAGTTTATGTATCACAATTAGTCCTCATTCAAATGGGGGTGGATGCAGACATAGTGGAACTGGTGGATAAAGACTGGATACCGTTTCTAATCCCCTGCGGTGGGCTCGAACCTACAATAGTTGCTTCCCAACTCGCACACACTACCACTGAGCTTCTGTGGTCCCCTAAGTTAATATATATATATATATATATATATATATATATATATATATATATATATATATATATATATATATATATATATATATATATATATATATATATATATAATAAAACATGCATTTTATCAATGAGACCTAGAATTTGCGTTCATACCATAAATAGTTAGTGCTTAAGATTAAATAAATCCATGCCTTTCAGTAACCAATATTTCCAGCAGCCAGTATAAATTAGGATAAAGACCAAATCCAACAACTCATATCAAGTACTTGACTCTCATCAATTGCAAAGCAACTAAAATTGTGAAGTATGTGATGCACATGTTAGTTTTAAGTAACGTAGCAAATTTCCAAGGTCACTGTGTGGGAGAAAGGTATTTATCACGTGTTTTATACTGTACCATTATGAATATATTATAAGATTGTGTCCTAATGTAGGAATGAATATATTATAAGATTGTGTCCTAATGTAGGAATGTTTGCTTTCCCGATGAGGGCAATATTCTTTTCCTGTCCCGGTGTCACTTTCATTAAAAGAAAAAAAAATCTGGTTTGATTAGATGCGATTGAGCAGTGTGAAAAGATTAAATTTAGCTGCATACTGGAAATTGATTTGATTTTTTAAAACTTAATATATTATGAGTTTACTGTTGGGTGTTTTAGAGTGTGTAAAAGTTGTCACGGACTCTTTGACCATACTTTCCTTTAAAAATGTCTCTTAAAAACTTTTAATAAAATCAGTCCCAGTGACTGTAGGGGTTTAAACAGGAAAGGGAGGGACTCTTTTACAGTGCTTATTATATATTCATAAAGTGGAATAATACAGTGTACTGTAAAGTTACTGTTATATCATTCACCTTGCTAGTTATATTTATGACGTTTCTAATTTATCATGGCAGAAAGTACGAGGTACATTCTGGGTCTAGTTTGTTTTGCCAATGTTCATAAATTTTTGTGTAAGTGCTGAACTTATTTTTATACTTGCACTGCTATCAGTATACATTGCCGGAGATCTCAGTTTGCAAAAATTATAAAATTTTGTGTGTTTTATAATTGAAAGTAATTACAGTATATATGTATACTGTATGTGTGTTTTTTTTGTTTTTGTTTGCATGCCTGCGTACATGTGTGTGTGTTGTTCGTTTGTTTGCTTGCGTGCCTGCATGCGTGTGTGTGTTGTGTGTATATATATATATATATATATATATATATATATATATATATATATATATATATATATATATATATATACACACAAAACCATTAATTGCTTATTGTTTAGATTCCATTCTAAAATGGTGAATTTTAGGCAGTAATGACATTACATGAGTGCACGCACACACACACACAAAGAGAAATGTATATATTGTACTCTACATTGTTCATATATAGTCTACTGTATACAAACAAAAACAATACGCATAGTTTTATATAATAATCAGAATACAGTGTTGTACTGATATGTAGACTATACTTGGTGCTGTATCTTTTAAACACCAATATTAAATGTTGAATGGGTCTGGAGGCTATGTTTTGCAGAAATAGAGGGATACAATGAAAAATGTATATTTTATTTACAATGTTACTGTTATTTTCACTCTTACACAATTCATGAACACTTAGCAGATACAGTACTTGAAAATACAATATATATATATATATATATATATATATATATATATATATATATATATATATATATATATATATATATATATATATATATATATATATATATATATATATATATATATATATATATATATATATATATATACAGGGAGTACTCATATAACGTCAGGGTTCCGTGTTTGAAAGGCGACTTAAGTCGAAAATCGACGTAAGTTGGAACTCATATTCGAACCTGGGTTCCTTAAAAAAAAAATATTATATATATATATATATATATATATATATATATATATATATATATATATATATATATATATATATATATATATATATATATATATATATATATATATATATATATATATATATATATATATACATACACACATATATACCTAGTTTGCATTTTACGCGTGTTTGTACTCTGCGAAATTTTAATAACACCCCTAAAAAATGATAGTAAAAAAATACGAAATACACGAATAACGCCCATGCAAAAAAAAATCAATTTTTTTTTTCGTTTTAGTAAATAATCGATTGCCTTGGAGGCACTTTTCCTCCATGCTTCTCCTCTCCTACCGCTTAATGCAATCGGATATTATGAAGAGAATGGAAAAAATGCATTAAGAACAAACTTGCGATATAATATCATCAGGGAAACAGTATGTGAGGGTGCGTGAGCTGATACGGAGGCGGCAAAACGTTTGCAGATAGCGGTTCGTTCTCCTACATCCTCCTCCTCTTCTACCGCTTAATGCGATCGTATATCATGAAGAGAATTTCAAAAAAAGCATTAAGAACAAACAGCAAACAAACTTGCCATATAATAATGTCAGGGAAATAGCGTGTGAGGGTGCATCAGCTGATACGGGGGCGGCAAGACGTTTGCAGATAGAGGTTTGTTCTCATGCATCCTCCTCCTCTTCTACCGCTTAATGCGATCTTATATTATGAAGAGAATGGAAAAAAGTACGAAGAACAAAACAGCAAACAAACTTTCGATATAATATCGTCAGGGAAATAGCTTGCGAGGGTGCATCAGCTGATAACGAGGGGGCAATATGTTTGCAGATAGAGGTTTGTTCTCCCGCATCCTCCTCCTTTTCTACCACTTAATGCGATCGGATATTATGAAGAGAATGGAAAAAAGTATTAAGAACAAACAGCAAGCAAACTTGCAATATAAGATCGTCAGGGAAAATGCGTGGTAGAGCAATAACGTTTGCAGATAGAGGTTCGTTCTCCCGCATCCTCATGCTCACTGCCACCATGTACGTCCCAGTGTGTGCCTGTTGCCCACCGCATAATAGAGTGCATTAAGTTGTTTTCTGTACAGTAAATCTGTATATCTTTTATACTGTACACTATTTGCATGTTAATATAAATAAGTACAGGTCTTTCTGCTTTGTTATGTACTTATAAAATGTTTTACTGCTCTTGTATCTTTGGTATAGTGTGTCTATGTATGGTTGTGAAACGTATCTATGCCCATTATCATGGTTTATTATGGAAAATAAGTTGTTACATTACGTGATTATTAAAATATGCAGCACTTTTGAGAACCTGTCTTTGCGTTATTTCAAGAACTAGGTGTATATATATATATATATATATATATATATATATATATTTTTAATTAGATTTTTTTTTTCAAGAGAACCCTATGTTCCTAATGGTTCTTAAAAATTTTATAAGGCTAATCTTAATAATATTCCTAAACTTTAAAATTAACATAATTACTGGTACTATTCAGTATACATGTACTGTACTGTATAGTAAAATAACACATGCATAAAAGTATCTGCACTGTATTCCACTTCAATACCTGTACTGTGTTACTGTGTAGTACAAAGCTGTAAATAGTACCTGTACAGTATACTGTACTCATATGGTGTGCTCACATGGAAAGGCAAAAGAACAATCAATACATAATCTATAGAAACTAAAACTATTAGATGTAAAGCACACTTATAAACATAAAAAATATTACACTAGTATCTCATTTTTTATCAAGTTAATGGCTTTATTTATTTATTTTTATATATACTATTGGTTATATTGAAAAATTATATTGAATTTAAAAAGAAAAAATACAGATCTATAGTTTTTCTTTTTAACCCATTCTCCTTTTTTAAATATTGGTACCACATCTTCCAATTTCCACTCCTTGGGTACCAATCCTAATTTTATTAAATTATAGAATAATGCAGTTAATGGCCAACTAAGCTCTGCCTTGCACTTCTTTAATACTCTAGCACAAATTTCATCAGGTTCCGGAGATTGGAGTCTTTTATTTATCTATTTCATTTATTATATCCTCCCTTGTAATATTTATTGTACTAAGTATAAGGACAGTCTGTGTATTTGTATTCTGCTTCTGGGATATATTCCAAGTTTTCATTGGTAAATAAAGATAAGAAATATTCATTTAAACATGTACACATCTCTTTATCATTATCTGTGAAATGACCGTTGGCTACTCTTAACAAGTCCAACTTTTAACCCCTAGAGGACCAGGAAGGATGAGTAAGGGAAACTAGATTTTTTTTTTTTTTTTTTTTGGTAGCCTTTGTCGTAAACTCGAAATGACATTATATGAGGACTCCCTGTGTGTATATATACACACACACACAGGGGACCCCCACTTTACGTCAGGGTTTCATACCTGGCATCTGACTAAAGTCGGAACACATCTATAATTCAAACCTAGGTCCCCCACCAATGCTAGAAATAAATACTCTAAGACATAGAAAAATATTATAAATTCTTAAGCAAATACATAAAATTAGTTAAAGTACACTATACAGTATTGCTTAACTTTACTATTGTGGTTGGTTTGCATCTGGATGACAGGAATGTCAAAATTTTATTTATTAAAAATTTATTACTCATATTTTGGCCTTTGATGTAATGACAGAACGACTTAAAACAGGGACCCCCTATATATATATATATATATATATATATATATATATATATATATATATATATATATATATATATATATATATATATATATATATATATATATATATATATATATATATATATATATATATATATATATATATATATATATATATATATATATATATATATATATATACAGTGATCCCCCCATTATCGCGGGTGTTCGGTTCCGGGACCCGGCGCGAACTAGGAAAATCGCGGAGTAGGATCAGCCTATATGTACATAGATATTTTAATTTATTTTTACGTTTACACTGTATAAACTGTATAAATCCTCCCTGTACTGTTAACAAACCACCCTTTACTTCATAAATAACACCATGCAAGCATAAATTTATATGACATTCATGTACATAGGTATTTTACAATTAATTTTACGTTTACTGTATACTGTAAGCCCTCCCTGCACTTTTAAAAATCACCCTTTACTTTATAAATAACAGCATGCAACGTAAATTTATATGTACGTGATAGGTAAACTTACCTTATCTGTTATGGTTAACATTTTCCTTTGCCGCTCAGGCTCACTACAAGAAGCCTTAGAATATGAAGGATGCTTGGGAGGCATTGCAAAGGTTAAAATATGCGAGTAAAAAAATCACAAGCAAGACGTATTAATAAGCACAACGTGAACGGCGCACACGAGTGAGGCGAGACAATGGAAGATGGTGGAAGCCTTTGTCCGAAACGCTGATAGTGGTATCGTATTTTAAATGTTGCACTACTGTAGTATGTATGTTTTTTACTGTTTTATTATTCTTAGGCTAAGAAATATGTTTTTTTATCAATAAAATCATGAAACTACTGGAAATATAAATATATATGCTAGCTCACGTAACTGCGACCCCAGTACATTGTACGCTATCGGACACAATCAAAACGTTTAATAAGCACAACGTGAACGGTGCACACGTGAGTTAGACTGAACAAGCCTTTGTCCGAAACGCTGATAGCGGTATTGTATTTTACATGTTGCAGTACTGTTAGTATTTATGTTTTTTACTATTTTTTACTGTTTTATTATTCTTAGGCTAACAAATGCGTTTTTTTTATCAAAAAAATCATGAAACTACTGGAAATATAAATATGTATGCTAGCTCACGTAACTATGACCCCAATACATTGTACGCTATCGGACACTATGTCGCATGATGCAATACTGTGAGTTATACTGTACGTACGTATATCTAAATTTATGTTTTTTACTATTTTTTACTGTTTTATTATTCGTAGGCTGGGAAATAAATTTTTTTTTATCAATTAGATAATGAAATTTTTTTTTTCAATAAAAAAATGAAAATACTGAGAATTTTAATTTTTTTAAGATTTTAATATTTTTGCATATACCCAAAAAATAAAATAATAATTTGCCCCAAAAAAACCGTGGTACAGTAAAAACGCGAACCATGAAACGCGAGCCTGCGGGGGATCATTGTATATATATATATATATATATATATATATATATATATATATATATATATATATATATATATATATATATATATATATATATATATATATATATATAGTGATCCCCCCCTGTATCGCTTTTCGTGGTTCGCGTTTTCACTGTACCACTTTTTTTTTTTTGACAAATTATTATTTTATTCTTTGGGTATATGCAAAAATATTAAAATATTAAAAAAATAAAAATTCTCACTTTTTTCATTTTTTTATTGAAAAAAACATATTTCATTATCTAATTGATAAAAAAAATTTATTTCCCAGGCAACGAATAATAAAACAGTAAAAAATTGTAAATAACATAAATTTAGATAGATAGATACGTTTATTGACCACCTCTTTTCAAAAGTATAATCTTTACAAAAGGAATATTTGGTCCAAATTACAATGAATAAATACAATAGATTTTGTACAATCATCAAATAAGTAAATGAATTTTAAGTTAATATACATTGTACTAATAACTGAATGATATACGTATGTACAGTATACCTCACAGTATTGCATCATGCGAATAGTGTTCGATAGCGTACAATGTATTGGGGTTGCAGCTACATGAGCTAACATATATATTTATATTTCCAGTAGTTTCATGATTTTATTGACAAAAAAAACGTATTTCTTAGCCTAAGAATAATAAACAGTAAAAAATAGTAAAAAACATAAATACTAACAGTATTGCAACATGTAAAATACGGTACCGCTATCAGCGTTTTGGACAAAGGCTCGTTCAGTCTAACTCACGTGTGCGCTGTTCACGTTGTGCGTATTAAACGTTTGCTTGTGTTCGATAGCGTACAATGTATTGGGGTCATCGCAGCTACGTGAGCTAGCATATATATTTATGTTTCCAGTAGTTTCATGATTTTATTTATAAAAAAAAAACATATTTCTTAGCCTAAGAATAATAAAACAGTAAAAAATAGTAAAAAACATAAATACTACAGTATTGCAACATGTAAAATACGATACCGCTATCAGCGTTTCGGACAAAGGCTTCCACCATCTTCCATTGTCTCGCCTCACTCGTGTGCGCCGTTCACGTTGTGCTTATTATTATTAATATGTTTTGCTTGTGATTTTTTTACTCGCATATTTTAACCTTTGCAATGCCTCCCAAGCATCCTTCATCTTCTAAGGCTTCTTGTAGTGAGCCTAAGCGGCAAAGGAAAATGTTAACCATAACAGATAAGGTAAGTTTACCTATCACGTACATATAAATTTACGTTGCATGCTGTTCTTTATAAAGTAAAGGATGTTTTTTTAACAGTGCAGGGAGGGTTTATACAGTAAACGTAAAAATAATTGTAAAATACCTATGTACATGAGTATGTCATATAAATTTATGCTTGCATGGTGTTATTTATGAAGTAAAGGGTGGTTTATTAACAGTACAGGTAGGGTTTATGCAGTTTATACGGTGTAAACGTAAAAATAAAATAAAATATCTATGTACATATAGGCTGATCCTACTCCGCGATTTTCCTAGTTCGCACCGGGTCTCGGAACCGAACTCCCACGATAATGGGGGGAACACTATATATATATATATATATATATATATATATATATATATATATATATATATATATATATATATATATATAATATATATATATATATATATATATATATATATATATATATATATATATATAATATATATATATATATATATATATATATATATATATATATATATTATATATATATATATATATATATATATATATATATATATATATATATATATATATATATATATATATATATATATATATATATATATATATATATATATATATATATATATAGTAACCCCTCACTATATCACGATTCACCTACTGCGAATTTAGTGCATTGCGAATTTTTTTGGCAAGCCAAAAAAAAAAAAGGTTAAAAGCAATCCAACCTTATAGCTTATATCTGTTATACTTAGGAATGAACGCATTCCATCTGAATGCCACTATGTTCATTTTACAGATTCCCCAATATCATTTGGGTCATACAATAATCAAATAAGCACATTACATATGTGAAAACATGAATCATTATTTACCCCGTCAGGGACTCGAACCTAGGACTTATAATTACTAAGTCAAGGCGCTACCAACTACACACCACAGAAGGTTAAAAGGAATCCAACCTTATAGCTTATATCTGCTATGCTTAGGAATGTTTTCACATATGTAATGTGCTTATTTGATTTTTGTATGACCCGAATGAAATTGGGAATTGAATTAAATGCAAAAATGAAGCCACGAGTGAGGTTGTGGAATCTGTAAAATGAACATAGTGGCATTCAGATAGAATGCGTTCATTCCTAAGTATAGCAGATATAATCTATAAGGTTGGATTCCTTGTAACCTTCTGTGGTGTGTACTTGGTAACGCCTTGACTTAGTAATTATAAGTCCTAGGTTTGAGTCCCTGTCGGGGTAAATAATGATTCATGTTTTCACATATATAATGTGCTTATTTGATTATTGTATGACCCGAATGAGATTGGGAATTGAATTAAATGCAAAAATGAAGCCACGAGAGAGGTTGGGGAATCTGTAAAATGAACATAGTGGCATTCAGATAGAATGCGTTCATTCCTAAGTATAGCAGATATAAGCTATAAAGTTGGATTCCTTTTAACCTTCTGTGGAGTGTAGCTGGTAGCGCCTTGACTTAGTAAATATAAGTCCTAGGTTCGAGTCCCTGACGGGGTAAATAATGATTTATGTTTTCACATATGTAATGTGCTTATTTGATTATTGTATGACCCGAATGAGATTGGGAATTGAATTAAATGCGAAAATGAAGCCACGACTGAGGTTGGGGAATCTGTAAAATGAACATAGTGGCATCCAGATAGAATGCGTTCATTCCTAAGTATAGCAGATATAAGCTATAAGGTTGGATTCCTTTTAACCTTCTGTGGTGTGTAGTTGGTAGCGCCTTGACTTAGTAATTATAAGTCCTAGGTTCGAGTCCCTGTCGGGGTAAATAATGATTCATGTTTTCACATATGTAATGTTCTTATTTGAATTATATATATATATATATATATATAATATATATATATATATATATATATATATATATATATATATATATATATATATATATATATATATATATATATATATATATATATATATATATATATATATATATATATATATATATATATATATATATATATATATATATATATATATATATATATATATATATATATATATATATATATATATATATATATATACCCTGAGGGAGGGGGGCTAGAATGCTTACTCCGTGTTCCCCTGCTTGTCATAAGAGTCAACTTAATAGGGCAGAGCGATGAGCTTGGAAATCCCCGCCTCTGTATTTTCTCTTCCCAAAGAGTCAGAGTAGTTTGTGTTTACTCTGCCACTCCCCTTATAAGGAGAAAATGGCCTGCGTATACGAATCATTTTTCCAATATACAGTGCTCCCTCGTTTATCGTGGGGCTCGGTTCCGGGACCGCTGCGATTGGTGAAAATCTGCAAAGTAGGAGCACCATATACATAGGTATTTTACATTTATGTTTACCTTAACTGTATAAACCCTCCCTCCACTGTTAGCAAACCACCCTCTACTTTATTAAAAACAGTGTGCAAGTGTAAATTTATATGAATGTGATAGGTAAGCTTACCGTGAATGACGTGTACAAACTCCACAGCCAATGGCGGCCGACATCCGAGAACCTTCTTCCTTCCTTCAGCATATCTAACAGTTTTACCTTTTCTGTTATGGTCAACATCTTCCTTTGCCAATTAGGCTTATTACCAGAAGCCTTAGAAGATGAAGGAGGCTTAGGAGGCATTGCAGGGTTTGAAATACAAAAGTTTCACAAAATTACAAGCATAACGTATTAGGAAGCACAACGCGAACGGCGCACACGTGAGTAGAATGAATGGGTGAGGCGAGACAATGGAAGATGCTGGGAGAACCAAGCTTTAATCAAAAAGCCAATCAGACCCCATGATACAGAACATACAGAAAATCAATTCTGTAATTCGTTGTCTCTCACCCATCAGCCAATAGCATCCCATGTACTATCTCACGTAGGTGCGACCCTTTGCGTTTTCCAAGGCGCCAATACGCTATCGTGCAGTATTTTACATGGTGCAATACTGTGAGTTACATGTGTAAATTTATGTTTTTTACTATTTATACTTTTTTATTATTCTTAGGTTAGGAAATACTTTTTTTTTATCAATAAAATAATGAAAATACTGTACTGGACATTTTAATATGTACTATCTCACGTAGGTGCGACCCTTTTCGTTTTCCGAAACGCTGTTACTAGTATCGTATCTTATATGGTGCAATACTGTGAGTTACATGTTTAAATTTATGTTTTTTACTATTCTTTACTGTTTTATTATTCTTAGGGTAGGAAATGCTTTTTTATCAATAAAATAATGAAAATACTGGAAATTTTAATACATTATGTACTATCTCATATAGGTGCGACTCTTTGCATTTTCCGAAACGCCGATAGCGATATCGTATTTTCTATGGCGCAGAGTTACATGTTTAAATATAAGTTTTTTACTGAATTTTTTTTACTGTTATATTATTCTTACGCTAGAAAATACTTCTTTTTTATCAATAATATAATGAAAATACTGGAAATTTTAATATGTCTACATATCGTGGAGTCCCGCGATATACCCAGAAAATCTGCGATATAAAATACATATGCTTGTCATAAAAACCCGTGATGCACTGAATCCGCGGAAGGTGAACCGCTATATAGCGAGGGATTACTGTATATATATATATATATATATATATATATATATATATATATATATATATATATATATATATATATATATATATATATATATATATATATATATATATATATATATATATATATATATATATATATATATATATATATATATATATATATATATATATATATATATATATATATATATATATATATATATATATATATATATATATATATATATATATATATATATATATATATATATATATATATATATATATATATATATATATATATATATATATATATATATATATATATATATATATATATATATATATATATATATATATATATATATATATATATATATATATATGTGAAATGTGAAAGAGTAGGAAGACACATAACGAATACGCAAGGATATTTGGTGTGGACGTAGGCTTAGACCAAGAAGCGTAAATGAAGGAAGCCTAAACATCGAGGTGTCACATGGTTCTGTACAGAATTATTTACAGTGTTTGTTGTTTTTGTCAAAATTCTTGAGCGAGATGTTTAGCAATTAATTAGAGCACCTCTAAATTTGTGCATCAGTGTGTTTATCATTGCCACGTTTGACTAATAGAGATTATAAAGCAATAAAATATAATCATAGCACACTCAAAATTGCAATGACTATTCAAGATTAGTATGACCTCCATTAATACTTTTTAAATTATCGATGAAGTATTACTTTGTAAGTATTAATGATGTATTACTCTTTGAGTTTTAATGCCCTCATTTTGTTTTCATTACAGGAACCAATCAAAGCCAAAGCGCCACAGCTACATCTTGAATATAGATTTTACCGCATGTTGGACGCTGTGGGAGGTAAGATATGTGCATTTTCATACTCATTAGAGCGTTTAAAAAGTATTTGCTCAGAGTGTCTATATGTCTTAAGAAAAGTACTCATGTATCAGAGCCAGCATGCTGTAGACTTAACAGGCTTTACCATAATATGAAATAGTATGCAGTTCACTACTTTATATATAGCCTATGCAGTTTATTAAAAATTAATATTCACTGATATCCATACTAAATAAACCGAGTATAATCTCTCCTTGTGCTTGGGAAACATGTTAATATTCCCTGTCATGTTAATTTTGTGGCTGAACCGTTAATGATGTCTGCTATCTCCTATCTCCTTCACCTCAGAAGGCTTGCTGAGTACATCAATAATATTAGTTGTCCCTTCAGTAGAAGCAAGTACACCATGAGCTCAGGTAGAAATATGGGCATTCATATAGGCCTAAGCTTTTCTTTGACCAAAAAAAAAAGTGCTTTTATTACAAAGCCAGATTTTAGAAAAATAAAATTGATCTATTCTTAAAGTAAAATATAAGTGGTGTTTGTAAGGAAGTAAATAGCAAACATAATGTTAAGCTAGATTTGTGACTTTTTAGTCGTTTTTATGTATTGTTTCTTTACGATGGATGCAATCCCCTTTGTAAGGGGGATGGCTGAGCCAAAGAACACACATTTGCCTCAAGCACACTTACCTCATCCACTCCTCCCAGCTCTATGGGGATGAAAGGTTGCCACAATTCCCCACCCACCATCCTGCTTGGGTCATCCACTGGATAGGCAGGCAAGGATCTTCTGTTATGGGATCCATTTATATGATATTGTGCTCTTAGCTGGGATTTTGAAGGTTTTAAAGATATGATGTATTATGTAATCTATGAAGCTAGTTGTTTGAAGGGCAGGGAAGTAGTTTGCAGTACTGTTTCAGCAGTAATAATTTCGTATTGTGGCGAGTAATACCAGTGTTTATTGTGCAGGAGAAAGGCCCTTGCATTTTTGCTTTTACATATTCAACAAGCCTTTTAATCTTAAAGCCTGTTTTTAAATGTATACATATATAATTTAGGTTATTCTTTGACATAGGTATTGAAAGGTATATATAGTATATTCAAGTCGATGAAGCTGAAATTGAAATTAATATGTAGAAATATCACACTCATTTTAGGACTGATTATTTTTCAGATTAAATTTTGTTTCACTTAATTGTTGCATACAGTATATCTAAATATTAGTGTTTTTTTTTTTTTTTTTTATTTAAACCCAGGAAGTTTCAGTAATAAATTTTTGCAATATTGTTGAAGGATTTTGGTGTCAAAATTTAGTAGTGTAATAGAATTTCTTTCTGTTTTTTGAAAAGCGGAGGAAATATTAGCAATGGCTTTTGTGTAATGATATTTACACATTGGCTAATTAGAGATATATAAAATATGTTTTGTCACTGTGGAGAAGGTACTAGAGTAGAGTAATTGGAAATTTGTTAAGTTCTGAGTAACTGAGTACTGTAGTGTGTATAATTGTGACCTGAATGCTGACACACAATTCATTTCATTTAAAAGAGGATGTGGGGTGGCAGCAACCTTGGAAAAAAAAGTCAAGTAAGTAAGGTTTGGAAATACAGTTCTTTATGTACTGTTTACTGGTACTGTACTACTTACCTTACCTTTTCTGCAGTGTGTACATCCTTAAAGGCTATTTTGTATGGTATTTGCTCAGCAAAGGCATTGCTTTCTTTGTACAGTATATACATGATTCTTCGGTGTATGTTTGTGTGTATGTATGTATGTACGTACATATTGTTTGCTGGTATTGGCATATTGAGATCATTATATAAGATATTTGCAGGCATCAAGGGATTGCTGCATCCAGTATTTCCAAGCTACATCTTTGCATTTTGTATTTCAAAGACAACTCTATCTGGATAGAAATTGAGCTGTAAGACTTTCCAGTTCCCCGTTTTTTAGTTAGTGGACAAAATATGCATCGCATATTTGTGAGACACATTAACTCTGTCACTCTTTCTTCATATCCTAAGTGGTGTATGAAGATTATTAGTGCTTAGATGGCTTCATTTACTCTGGTGCCTATGAACCATAAAACACTAAAGATTGCTACAGCAACAGACAGTTATCTGTAGTATATGCTATTTACAAATGAATCATGTCAAGGAGATAACTAGTTTTAAGTTTAAATTGATAAGATTTTATCACTGTATACGTTCTTAGCTACAAAGCAGGTGGATAAATGATGTTGCATACTTGATCTCATGATTCTGTATTTGCTTCCACTAAAGGCCTACCTTTGCCTCTGGTGTACTCTTCATAATTAAATATTGGCTATACAGTATATATCCACATATTACTAGTTGTCTACAACATTGTATGGCTCTATAAGTGCCGTATATTTCATGTCATTAAAGAATGAAAACTTGTAGATAGTTTTTACATTTATTTCGGTAGTTTTCTTAAGGTATTTTAGCAGGTTAATTAGTAGTGATATTTGAGTACTAGATAGGAATTTGATTGTGCTTTTGAATATGGTTAATTATTATTATTTCCTTTTTAATATGGCCTTGCATTGTAGTTTAGAATCCAATATTATGTAGAATAATGCTATATTTACTATTGAATTATATATTTTTAGTGCTTTTTAAAAAATGATTGTATAGATAATGCATTTTTTTTATTAACAAAAAAATTATAGCCACATTGTGATAAACAGTGTTTACAAGTTTTAAACTTTTGCAAATAAATTTTTTATATAATTTCTTCAAATAGTGTGTTTATAACTTAGTGTATATATTGCATAATTAGAATGTTATAGACAGCCGTAATTTTTGTCAAACTCTGAAATGGTTCCATTTTTATAAATCGCACTCAAGCCTACTTAAGATTTTTTTTGATAATGAGTTTTTGCTTTATTTCATGCCTTCAGGCAAGGATGGTAAGTGACTGCTGTATTCAAGTGGTTTTAGTTGTTGCTTTTGTTTGCTATTTTGTGTCACAATTAATACCCATTAAAAGGGTGGACATAGATTGGAACTTAGGAATTAAGGCTCGATGCTCTTCCTAACGCCCCAAACGGTGTTCCATCGTGGACCTGTCAGTACCTAAATTGTTTGTTCTCACTGCTACACTACTACAGTCCCCATTTAAGTGTTATTAGTAATGTAAATTATGAGTTGGTGTACTATAATAGGCTACCTTTTCTGTAGTTGCAGAAGTTGCTGTCCTGCTACCTTCGGTGAGAAATGGTCATGGTAATGGGGAAAAAAATAAATAAAAAAGTCTCAAAAAAGTCTCGGGAATGAAACTAACCTATCCTAACCCAGCCTCCCTAACCTAACTTAACTAACCGAACCTGTGAATTATTATTTGTGACTTTATTATCAGCCATGAAGTAAAAGAGGAAACATGTAAATATGCTATTAAAGTTTTAAGTAAAAAAATTTGAATAATTGGAAAATTAAGTAATTTTATGAACATATGTAGCTGTAGTAGATATAAAATTTTAGGGTTGATATAGGCCATTTCAAGGCATATTTTGAGTTACATACTAGCTGGAAAAGATATAAGAAACACTAAACTGGTTTTGATTTTTTAGGTTGCATACGGGCGACCTTCATGATCTGGGCCACGAAGATATTTTCCATCTTAACTTGGAACAAACGTTCACTTAAAATATGTTGTATTTACTAATTCAAAATGTCAAATTTACAGATAGTATTTTAACTACAGTAATTGTATACCTGCAATATTTAAATAAAAAACTTAATAAAAAAAATATATATATAAATCAGACCCACATGCCAGACTTCATTTTATATATCAAACGACTTAATGTAAATGCGACTTCATGGGTTACTTATAGGGGGTTTAGGTCGTTTTTTTAATGGTTTATTTAACTTAATTTTTTTAATTTAATTTGTGACTCTTAGAATGATTTATCGACGTAAGGTGAGGTATGGTTGTACTGTGCATATGACCTATTCCTAACCTCCCATACTTTAAATCTTACCTGTGTTACTGTAATGTATGTTAAACTTTACGTAATATGGTTTAGATTTATGTAAAAATAGTAGAGTAGGCGATGTAATGTATTCTCTTTTGAAGAAATTGTTCTGAAATTTTAATTGTTTTTAGTATTTTCTGTCAAAAACAAAATATTTTTATATATATATATATATATATATATATATATATATATATATATATATATATATATATATATATATATATATATATATATATATATATATATATATATATATATATATATATATATATATATATATAAAGAAAAACATGATAACATGAATTTAAATTTTGAAGGCATTTTTTGTAGGGATTTGTATTTTTAGAAATAACTTCTGGTTGATTTTTTTTTTTTTTACCCCATTTCTAGGGGTGTCCCTTTAGCATATTTCGAACACAATAGATAGAGAGCTGTACTTTAAAAACTATAATTGTTTAATTAAGGTATTTTCAGTTATTCTTGTAAAAATTGATAGTGTTGGGTGCTGGTATGGATAGTGTAGCTTTTGCACTTTATATTTTATATGTCCCTTTGCTACATTTTAATACGATATGTATAAACAAAATTTAAATGTTTTAATGTGTCACTTTTAATCCCTATTATGGGGGTGGACACAGATTTGAGCTGGGAAATTAATGCTGGATGCCGTTCCTGACGCCCTGAGGTGGGCTCAATCACGAGTCTGTCAAATCTCGAGTCGAGTGTTCGGACCACTATGCTACCGTGGCCCCATGTATAAATTGTCTGTATTTTGAATATATAATTTAGAAATGTCAAATTATTCTTTCTATTACTGAATCTCTTTTGGAATTACTTATTGTTATTTAAGCATTGCTTTAAGAATACTGAAGTGATAGAAATAGATTGTTTCACATTAAATGTAATAAATTTAGAACCTAATTGAAGTTTTATGTAAATTTATTGATTTTTTAGAATAGGCTGTTTGTAAGGGAAGTATTGCTTTTGGCCTCATTTTTGGGAGTTCCTTTGGGAACGCTCTGAAATGACTTACATTGATTGCTTTACATGAAAAGAAATGTAATTAATTTGTAGAGAGTTCGTAAATTATTTTTTTTTAATAATTTGTATGTTTGAGACCAGTTTCTTTGTCTCTGTTCTGAGGGTTTTTTTCTTGGAACACTTTAATAAAAAATCTTGAATTGAAAATATAAAGGTAGCTTTTGACCCTTAATTTTTTCTTTTTTTTTATTAAGTTCCACTTTGCATAACTGTGTATAAATAGACAGATACACTGTTAAAGAATACAGACGCTCCCCAACTTATGAACATCTGGAAATACAAATAGGCAAAAGGTCCAGTGCCTGTGC
>JAXCGZ010003833.1:162500-175000 GCA_037179515.1 Halocaridina rubra
ACCACAATAATAGTGAATAATTATATTCTCCTAAATACAGCTTCATACCATTTTATTGTAATTAGATTATTTTGAGAAGGAACTCTCACCTCTCCTACGAGTGGGACATTGGCCATTGTATATGTTTGATAAATTCTTTTGTCTCGGCTATGTATTGTTCAGTGTGGTTTATGCATTACTCTCCTTTCCACGTGTGATATTACGATATGTTTCTTATTATTTTAATTGTACATTATATTTCGTAGTGTGAGAGATGACAAGAAACCCGTTACTATTATCTTGACTTCTTTAAAATGACGTGGAAAGAGGAACACTTTAATTTAGGATACCTGAAGTCATTCGTTTTGGGGGCTTTTTTAGTCCATTGTTTGCAGCTTTCGGTGGATATATCTCTAATCCAAATAGATGTTGGTATGTATTTAATACATAAGTACTTTAGAACTCTTGTCTAGTATGTATGTTTGTATGTATGTATGCATGTGTATTTGAGTGTATGTGTGTGTTCGCGCGTGTGTATTCAGTATGTAGATTCCTTAGACAAATCCTATTTTATAAAATAGAAAAAGAAGGAACAAAAATGCTTATTGACTTTCTGCCGTCCGGGGAAGGGATGCTCAGGAGAGGGGTATGAAAAGAGAGGGAGTCGCTACCCCCACCTAAGCAATAGCAAGTTGCTAGATGATGTTGCTGTATGTAAATAGTTTCTTTTTAAGGTTAGGAGAGTACGCCTATGCTACAAGAGAGAGAGAGCGCGCGCGAATGGGTGAATTAGTAAATAAGCTAGTATGTGTTTGTGTGTGTGTGTGTGTGAGAGAGAGAGAGAGAGAGAGAATGGGTGAATTAGTAAATGAGCTAGTATGTGTTTGTGTGTGTGTAAGAGAGAGAGAGAGAGAGAGACTGTTGGGTGGGTGGATTTAAACTATAGATTCAACCTTATTTGCTGTGTCATTTTGCACCTGCTAATGATTGTATGTGTTCACTCTGGAGACTTCTTCGACAGGGGGCAGGGGGGGAGGGAGTAGCGGAGAGACTGAAGGTAGGGTACATTGGACTCTGAAGGATATTATATAGAGTGGTATGGAGTGTGTTTGTTTGTTTGTCTGGTTTTCATTTGTTTGTCATTCCTTTGTCATTTAGATTCGTATTATTATTATACTTTGTGCAGGTTTATTTCTGATTCACGTTCTTGTTCCGGTTTTACGTCACGGACTCCCTTTTCTACCAAGGGCTAGGACGGTTGCCTTCTTGCGAAGGACTTGGTTTGGTAGATGTAATCCTTATCCTGAGTGCATGCCCTTGGTTTATTATTATTATTTCTTTGTTTTTATTATTGGTATTGATATATTGATTATTATTGCTTCATGTGACTATTATTGAGTGTTATTTTTCATATTCCTGTCTTTCCTAATTCTTATAACTTTTCTTCCTTCAAAGAGCTGATTCATCGTCATCTCAGGGCCTAATCCTGCCATATCTCTAGGTCCTCAATACTTTGACTTATCTTTGAGCCTATCCTTTTCCTGTCGTGTATCATTCCCTTATTTCTGCCTTGTCCTTAACCTACTTTTTCTTCGTCTTAATGTTTTCTTCGTGCCCGGGCCTGATGAGGGCAATATGTTTGACTGTCCCGGTGTCACTTTTAAAGACAATACGAATATTCATAGTATGAGTAGTCTCCGTGGCAAAATGGTAGCGTCTGCGACTCTGAGGCGGCAGGTCGAGGGTTCGCGCCCCGTCACGGACTGAGGTTAGTAAGGGCATACACTCAGGGTAACGATTACATCCGCCAAAACAAGTCCTTTGTAAGAAGGCAACCGTCCTAGCCCTTTGTAGAAAAGGGAGTTCGTGACGTAAAACCGAATCCATTCACGAATATTCAAAGTATGGAAGTGGATAGTTTACTACGGTTGGAAATTAATATTTCTTTAATTGATATATGGCACTGTGCACATACATCTGTGTACACATACGTACGTACATACACATAAGCGTGCTTACCTACATACATATTTTTCTTTACACTTGTGGGTAATTATAATTAAAATAGGAAGTGAAATTATCGATTCTTTGGCAAACCTCGACTAGGTAACAGCTGTGTGTGTAGGTGTCACCGAGAGGGGGGATAGGGGGTCTACGAGATTCAAGAGTCCAGTGTAGATGGACGGGGTATTTGGAAGGGGGGATGTGAATATGCAGTAGAGAAAAGATAATTTTTTTCTTTCATTTAGGTTAAGGAGTGTTATTTTTTCTCGGGTGTGTACGGGGGGGGGGGGCACATCATATGCTGTTTGATTATTTTTTCTGCTTCTTTTTTCTTCTTTTTTCCTTCTTCTTCTTCTACTTCTTCTTCTATCTTCTTCTTCTTCCATCTTCTTCTTCTTCTTCCATCTTCTTCTTCTTCTTCTTCTTCTTCTTCTTCTCATTGATTCATGTGTTGTGGCATTTTCATGGAATCATGACGTTTTTAGTGTCGTGTCAGTAAGTGACAAGCCTTGGTAAAGTGTATTATATGTGTGTAATTGATACACACACACACATACACACTCAGAAGTGCCTCTTAACATCATGGCATTACCCATTTGGGGGTGAGGATTGTAGCGTTATGTGACTGGTCTATGCATGTCTATTTTCTGGTTTGATCTCAGGGGGCATTAAGTCCACCAATGGCCTGTTATTCCCAATGACGTACTCATTACACATGCTTAGTTGACAGGGCAAGATGATAATAGAAGACATTGCTGTCCCCTTCACATCAGTAGGTTTATTTTATTTTTTTTTTTTTTTTTTTTTCCACAGTTAGTCCCCATTAGGTGGTGGACCCAGACAGATTGAATCAGGGGGAATTAATGCTGGATGCCCTTCCTAATGGATCGAACATGGTTCCGTTAACTCCCGACTCAAGCATTCTATCACTACGGTGGTTCCTTTGCATACCAACAGTATCTGACTTTCTCTGAGGTACACCCATCCAAGTACTGACCACACCCAACGGTGCTTAACTTCGCTGATTGGGCGCAACAAGACTGGCTCGAAAACGGGGATCCTTTGATCTGGGAGACCAGCATTTAACTCAATCAACCATGGAAGTTGCATTTAGACCTTTCTTCGGTAGCTCCGTCTATTTAGTACCTGGCTCATACCTCTCCGTAGAACCCCTCCATAGCCTACTGGGTACAGCATAAGGCATCCACCTGTAGGGCCTGTATTCGAATCCTTAAGTTTTTACTTCAATGGATAAGTGAGTATAGTGCTGAACTCCTACCTAGTTGTCCCGAGTTTGATTCCTTAAGTTCTTATTGTGATTATGATACCAGTCTTCGTTTGCTACAGTGGTTCCTTGGTGCCCGGGCCCGGTGAGGGTAATTTTCTTGCCTGTCCTGGTGTCACGCTAAAAATATGAATATATCGCCTTGCGTCTCTACCATCGTTCAGTCAGGGGGCGTATGTCTTCGGCAATAGAAAAATAAGAATCCATATTCACAAAGTTGTCAGAACAGGCTGGTCTAATCATATCCTCTCCAATCGATTACAGGAGAGAGAGAGAGAGAGAGAGAGAGAGAGAGAGAGAACCACTTCACGTGATCCGAGAAATTGATATAATTTCTCCGAAAGTAATACAGGACAGATATTCCGGTTGCTTATTGTCCCACGCATGGCATGCTGGTGTTCAATCCTTGGGCTCTTATTTTCAGTGGTGTACTTCGTGACATCTTGAGGTGACAAGGGATGGGAGACCATGGATAACACTGCTCTAAAAAAATATTTTATCGTCCCCCACGCCCGATGAGGTAAATTTTCTTGGCCCATACCGGTATCACACACACACACACACACACACACAAAAGGGGGGGTATGGATAAATCTTGATTTTGTGTAATTTTGCAGCCCAGTGCTCAATCTGCAGAGCCACTTGCACTTTTATTGGCACTATATGTGCGCTTTGTATTTATAAGGGCATACACTCAGGGTAGCGAATACATCTGCCAAAACAAGTCCTTCACAAGAAGGCAACCGTCCTAGCCCTTAGTTGAAAAGGGAGTTCGTGACGTAAAACCGAAACCAAACAAAAACGTATTTATATAATAACTATAAAGAGGTGTCATGTGTGCCTAAATTCATTCCTTATGCAGAGTTATTTCACCGGAGGGATGGCACTAGCCTCTCCTTATTAAGAAATATTTCTGGGGAAGAAAAAACTATAGCTATGTATACAAAAGCACTAGGAGGAGTAGAACTTCTTTTCTATGGGATGGGAGCCATAGATGATATACCATAATTGCTAGCAAATAGCATTATGATCATAATTTATATTTTTTATGCATTATGTCTCCAGCCCCATTACGAGGGTGGGCGCAGACTGGTTGAATCTGGGGCATTAAGGCTGGATGTCCTTCTATACGCCCCGCGGTCGGCTCAGTTGTCGGTCTGTCACATCCCGAGTCGAGTATTCTAACCACTGCTGTACCGCTGTTCCCATGTAATTATATATATTTAGTAACTCATTTAATGGTGAATTAATAATATATAATGTAATATAATGATCTCTCTTCATTAAGCCGTAAATGATAATGATAAAGAAGTTCGGCATTTCTGGTTACGGTAATTAAATGCTCCTTCGTATATACAGAGAGATATACTTATCACTTCTTAAAGATATTGGATCTTTTACCCACAAAAAGGAGTTGTGTAAGGGATAACTTCAGGACACACACACACACACACATATATATATATATATATATATGTATGTATGTATGTATACACGCGCGCACACGAGTATATGGAATTAGTTAAAAATTATCTCCTGGTATTTATTATTATTTTTATTATTCTTGTTGTTGTTGTCGTTGATAGTATTTGTGAATGACTATTTTATTTTATATATAATTATTTTAGTGTCTTTATCTTGGTTGGCTGTCTATTAGTCATCTGTTAACATTACTTGTCATGGTAACCGGACTTGGTCTTAGAGCTGGGACAGAGAAGCCTTGAATTGGAACACCTGTGTGTGTGTGTGTGTGTATGAATTCCTTCGTAGTTAATGCACTCTTGTCTCATTTAAGCTTCAGGATAATTACTCATACTGTATGATATCATGTGCTTTTTATTATTATTATTATGTTTATTGTTATTATTATTATTATTATTATTATTATTATTATTATTATTATTGTAGTAGTAGTAGTAGTAAATGTAATAGTAGTAGTAGTTATTGTCATCACTATTGTTATTTTTATAATTACTTTTAATGTTTTTATTATTATTGCTATTGTTATTATTATTATTATTTTTATTATTATTATTAGTAGTAGTAGTAGTAGTAGCAAGGGGCAGTAACTATTATTGTTACAATTATTATTTTTATTTTTATCATTATTATTATTATTAGTTGTAATAGTACTATAAACATTACTATCAGCATAGTCAAAATAAGAGTAGTTGTCCTATTAAGTGTATGTGAATGTACCTCCAGTCAGGTACAACATTTTAAGAAACATTTTATTTATATTGTTTATATATCTTTATTTAGGTGTGTAATCACATCAACACAGTCAGTACTTGTTTCGTCACATTCTGACGTCAGTTGAAATGATGACTCCGCCCGCAAATATTTTTATTTATTTTTTATTATTTATTATGGACTTCGGTGACTTCTAAATACAATAGATAAGCGCGTTGTTAGCATTTAAGATAGATAAGGGCGCTGTTAGGACAATATTTGTAATTCCCAGTGGCCTCCTATCAGCGATAAGACTATGATTCAAGGTAATAAACTGATTTGTTATATAAAGATTCTCCCTTTCTCAGCCGGAAAGTAATTTTACATCGTTTTTTTTTTAATTAAAATAATTATTTATGTACTTATTATTTGTCCTCTTAATTGTTGAATCGGAGATTTCCTGCAGTCTACCCATTTATTTAGCCATTGGCTGGATATTACTAGGTCCACGTGATTGGTAAGGGGGCTTGGGCCCCGGCTATATGGTAGGTATCTAGTCGGATTCCGTGCTGTCCCTGCTCCTTGCCTCTACCTTTCATTATGAAACCTTTATACTTTTAATTAAAGGATCCCAAATCTCACAAGTGGTGTGTGTGTGTGTGTGTGTGTGTGTGTGTGAGAGAGAGAGAGAGAGAGAGAGAGAGAGAGAGAGAGAGAGAGAACAGGAAGACGTTCACGTCTTTTCTTTTTTTATGGTTAAAAGTTTATATCTCTTGCCATTTTCTATGTTCCCTTTGATGTAAATATATAGTAACTGCAGTCACAATGATCTTAACAACTGTTTCAAATAAAAATTAAATTTAATCTCTTGTAATAAAAATAAAGACAAAAGAAAAGTCATTGCCCGTCTGTCTACTTATTGACTTTAAAAATCAATATCCTGCTTTTTAATATTTCTTTTGCATCATTACATGCAACCCTACGGTAACATATATTTAGTTAATCAGTTTCAGTGACCCTACGGGAACGGGAGACACTTATACTCAAGGATTTCTTCATAATGGGATTCAGAATAATGTTTCAATTAGTACCATTTTGCCGAGTCCTCTTGCCGATTGCCAGTTGCCGACTCGTATGACAAATCAAAGGAACTTTCAACCACATAGCCTAACCTAACCAAACCTAATCTAAATTAATCCCTGCAATCACCTGTATGTACTCTACTAATGATAAATTCAGATTATTAGATGTTGGCAAATTGGGAATCGGGAAATCTGCCAAAATTCTGTACTTTCATCCCATGCATGCATCAGTGATTATTATGATAATAACAACAGCTAAATAACAAATAACATAAACATTATTTAACATACTTAACATATTGAAGAAAACTGCTTAACATTGTACGCATAGGCTACATGCGTGTGAATTAAGAGACCCAGTACAGTCTTAACTTTACCTTAAAGGGGGACTGTCGAAGACACACATAATATCATCATGTTAAAATATTAACAGAGTTCGTGTTTTATCTGATAAAGGTCACAACAGCAGCAGCGAATCTCTCCTTTCTCTCTCTCTCTCTCTCTCTCTCTCTCTCTCTCTCTCTCTCTCTCTCTCTCTCTCTCTCTCTCTCTCTCTCTCTCTCTCTCTCTCTCTCTCTCTCTCTCTCTCTCTCTCTCTCTCTCTCTCTCTCTCTCTCTCTCTCTCTCTCTCACACACACACAAAATGAAAAGTAGCATATCATATGGCGATTGTTTTGTTAGCGTTTTGGTAAGGAATATAACTTTGTATTATAATTATTATAATTGTTGTTGTTATTATTATTATTATTATTATTATTATTATTATTATTATTATTATTGCTAGAACAAATACAATTCAGTTACGCATTTTTAAATTCTTCAAAGAGTCTGTCTTCCTTTTCGGGACTCGAACCTGGGACTTCTAGAATATCTTCTTCTTCTTCTTCTTCTTCTTATTATTATTATTATTATTATTATTATTATTATTATTATTATTATTATTAGCACATGAATGTTGTTGTGATGACCCCTTTTTGCCATTATGTAAGACTTAATATATAAAGATGCTGTTCCACTGTCACCACACATCTAATGGAGTATTCTGTGAACTTATTACACTTTACATGACTTACCACACGATGGGCGTCAATACCCTCTCCTTAATATACTTAAGTGACTGGTGAAGAGAAGCTGTACAATATGTACGAGCTACCTTTTGAGTATTGAACTCGGAACCCTCTGGGTTGGAGCTAGGCGATTTGCTACTGAACTGCGAAGTGGGTTATTTAATACTTTTTCCATGCCTGTGGGGGTGGACTCGGACCCGGTTGTAGCTGGGGAATTAAGGCTGGCAGCTCTTCCAAACTGCATGTGAAGGGATGAAATCCACGTTTCAGACTGGTCACTTCCCGACTTGGGACCTGCCTTTTATCAACAGCGAAAAAGGGTTAGATTGGGTTCGGTCAGGTTAGAATTTGAGTTAAGGCCAAGCTCAAATTATAACTTAGCCCAACGTAACCTAACCAAATCTTTCTTCGCTGTTGTTAAAAGGCAGGTTCCAATTTTTAAGGAGCTCCCCGACTAGCATGCACTACCACTGAGCTGCCGCGGTCACCGAAATCCCATGCGACTGAGAATATGTTAATTCGAGCGCTGATATAGTTTGAACTAAAAAATAAACCTCATTAAGGCGAAAATATGTTAATTCGAGCTCTAATATCCCTTGAACTAAAAAAATAAGCTTCATTATGGCGGGAATATGTTAGTTCAAGCTCGAAATATTAGCTTGAACTAGAAAATAGACCTCATTATAGGACACTTCAGTACTGTATTTCTTACCTGTGTGCGCGGTTCATAATATAAAAAAATCTCCTCTTTAAAACGTTCCTATAAAAGCCGCTGCTGTTTCTTATTCTGTGAACGCACCATTGTTGAGCATTTCAATTGGAGGTTGAAATTATGACTTATATAGAGTATTTATCTTGGCAGGGGGGTTGATAATGTCCGTGTGTGTTTGTGTATGTATGTATATATGTATATTTAGGCATATATATATATATATATTATATATATATATATATATATATATATATATATATATATATATATATATATGTATGTATGTGTGTGTTTGTGTGTTTGTGTGTGTGTGTTTGAAAACATGAATAATTTTTACCCCGACTGGGACTTGAACCTAGGACTTATAATTACAAAGTAGAGGCGCTACCAACTACACCACAGAAGGTTAAAAGGAAACGGACTTTATAGCTTATATCTGCTATACTTAGGAATGAACGCATTCTATCTGAATGCCACTACGTTCATATTACAGTTTCCCCAACCTCACTCGTGGTTTTGCGTTCGAATTTAATTCAACTCCCGATCTCATTCGGGACCAACGGTAACCAAATAAGCACATTAAATATGTGAAAACTTGAATAATTTTTACCCCAACCGGGATTTGAACCTAGGCTTTATAATTACTAAGCCAAGGCGCTACCAACTACACCACAGTCTGTCTGAATTAAATGCGAAAACGAAACCACGAGTGAGGTTTGGAAAACTGTAATATAAACATAGTGGCATTCAGATAGAATGTGTTCATTCCTAAGTATAGCAGATACAAGCTATAAGGTCTGTTTTCTTTTAACCTTCTGTGGTGTAGTTGGTAGCGCCTTGGCTTAGTAATTATAAGTCCTAGGTTCAAATCCCGATCGGGGTAAAAATGATTAATGTTTTCACACATGTAATATGCTTATTTGGTTTTATATATATATATATATATATATATATATATATATATATATATATATATATATATATATATAATATATATATATATATATATATATATATATATATATATATATATATATATATATATATATATATATATATATATAACTTTCTAATGGTGCTTATAATTTTTCATTTTCGAAATTTATAGAATATTTCCTTCATGATGCCATTATTTATATCGAAGATTATGGATATTGCATTTATGAGATTATACCAGAATTTTTCGTAGCGGCAAATTCAACACTTCATATTGAGGAATGTATATATCGCCAGTTTCGGTAATTTTTTCGAGTCTTTTTGCATTTTCTTCATGTATGTATGTATGTATTTTAGTATGTATGTATGTACTTATTTATGTTTGTATGTATGTACGTATTTATTTATGTATGTATGTATTTACGTAGAAAATACGTTTGTATGTATTTATGTATGTATATGTACATTGTTTACACTCATTTAGTAGGCCTTTGAAAATAGGAACATATAAATATTACATAAAATTTATTTTTTATTTATATGTATGTCTGTATGTATGCATTCATATACACATACTTGTGTATGTATTTATTTTGTTCACACTTCTGTGAAGTAAGACTTTAGATATAGTGTCTAATAAAGAGACCATTTTATTTATTGAATTATTCTGGAGTTTTTAAATTTGTAATATTAAAAACAGGAGTTATTGCTGCATATGACCTTTTAGTCTGGATGGCAACGCTGTCGATCGCAGGCTATAAATATGGTAACACTGTCGGGTTTCAATTATCAATACTTCTCGGATATTATGCAACTCTCTCTCTCTCTCTCTCTCTCTCTCTCTCTCTCTCTCTCTCTCTCTCTCTCTCTCTCTCTCTCTCTCTCTCTCATACACACACACATGTGCATTGTTTTTTGCATTATATCCACTGGTTTTTGTTAACAGTTAAAACTTCTTGATGACGAGCTTAATTGAGTCTCCGTTTTTATGCAGTGTATGGGTGGGTGAATAATTGTATTTATTTATCTAGTGTTGTGCGTATGTAAAGAGGATATTTAGGTTCAAGGTTTCAAGCTTTGATATTAGATGAGGCCTTGACATCCAGAAAACCAATGAACATAACATTGGTAAAGTCCTGCAAATCATTATAAAGTGGCTGACATGAACTAGGAAAACAGGGCCTAGTGTTGGAAGATGTCTGTGCATATTTCCTCTGTGTTCCCTTCCGTATCGTAAAAGTCTTAATGGAGTGGAATTGGGGAACAGAAAATCTCGTCCTTTGTGTTTTCCTCCCACAAAGGGTCAAGCTGTTTTGCTTTGACTCAACCTTCCCTTATTTGTGTGATTATGGCTTTTGTATATTGATAGAGTTTGATTCCACGTCTCATGTTTGTATGTATGTATGTATATTTGTACATGTGTGTGTGTGTGTGTGTGTCATTGCGCGCATGCGTTTGTGTTTATATATATGTGTAAGTTACCCAGACCTGCTTCATATTCTATGTTACCAGCCAATCTATAATTAGTTCTTTCTTGACACATTTCTCTCGAGCTTCTTCCTACTTACACTCCTGCCTCTGCTGCTCTTCACATAAACAACCTTTTACAGACGATTTCCTTCTCCTTCTTCCTCTTCCTCCTGCTTTTCCCTCATTCGCCGCAATAGTATATGGTGTATATATATATATATATATATATATATATATATATATATATATATATATACTATATATTATATTCGTTGATTGTGATAATAAATTTAAGCAACTTTTATGGTTATGAAATGCAGGTTTCTCTCTCTCTCTCTCTCTCTCTCTCTCTCTCTCTCTCTCTCTCTCTCTCTCTCTCTCTCTCTCTCTCTCTCTCTCTCTCTCTCTCTCTCTCTCTCTCTCTCTCTCTTTCAAAACTCTACAAGAAAGTTTGGCATTTCAGAAGCCCTTAGCAGTAATTGAGTCAAGCACGGGGGGAGGGGGTTATGGTTGTAGCAACAACATTTCAAGCCTTATTACAACCTATTATGACGGCATTGGGGGGGAGGGGAAATAGTATAACCCACCCATACACACATCTTCCTCCTCCTTGTCTCATCTCGTTGACAAGTCTATCACACGTTTAGATAGGTTAAAGCAGAATATTTACTCTGTTCCTCATTATCGATCTTTTTTTTATTCTCTTTTTATGTATATCTTTGTCTATCTCTGTCTGTCTATATCTATCTCCATATCCCAGACCGATCCCGATTCTCTCTCTCTCTCTCTCTCTCTCTCTCTCTCTCTCTCTCTCTCTCTCTTCCATTGTATGGGCTTGTCTCTATTTGATAGGTCGATGGTGGGAAAGCTATTTTAAACTTGAATGCACTTATGCAGAACTGTCCTAGACAGAGAGAGAGAGAGAGAGAGAGAGAGAGAGCTATCATTAATCTAATAATTATCTCTAATTCATCATTCATTATTTTTTTTAATTTTCCCTCTTAAGGTAAAATGCTGTTCTGAAATTGTTGGCTCTGTCTACGCCGATATATATATATATATATATATATATATATATATATATATATATATATATATATATATATATATACTTTTGTTTAAATTTTCCCTTTCCAGCATATTATTATTGATAAAGTAAATATAGGTATTTGTTTCACTTTTAGCACCTCCTCACATTCTATTCATGGGTAAACATGTTCGTCCATCTGTACATTTGTAATCATACCTTCATACCTCAAGTCTACTTTAGTGTACGGTCTACCTATCTGTGGTTTATTGTACCTTAACCTAACCTAACCAGACTAATCTGACCTAACTTTAATTCCACGATGATTCATAGAGAACAACATTAATTATATCAGTCAGTGGACATGCAGGCTAGCTAGTGAATTCCCCAGTAGAACGGAGGCTAAAGTAGCACCTATGCCTAATGACATACATGCATATATATACATGCATACACTTTCCTACATGTGTACTAATATACATGTATGCATGTATACTTGCATACACCTTTGCGCACATATATGTATATTTATATACTTGCCTGCCTAAATAAAATCGCGTATACCCGCATACATACGTTTAGCCATGCATTCATTTGTACATACGTACGTATGTTTTTGCTCTTAGATTAGGCATATCCCTTCGGTATTTCCTATGCCCTCTCCAAAAGGTCATCCTGACGTGCGTTGTATTTTTGACCTGTTTACTCCTGTTCTGACATGTACGGATTTGCAAGACTTGGCAGTTCAAATCTGCTCTAGTGTCG
>JAXCGZ010003834.1:0-17500 GCA_037179515.1 Halocaridina rubra
GTTCTTAAGAGCCAAACTGCAACATTACAGGTTTTATTTATATGGCAAAAAGGGGGTGGGGTCCTTTGATAACTTTTCCCTGTCATTCTAAATATTCCCTACAGTCTGAATACAGGGTTGTCATCTAAACGGTTTACCTAGGGTATTGCAGTACCAAATAAATTCTGTAATAAAATTATTATATATTTCATTACAAAATATATATAGACAGATAATCAAATATGCACAACTATATATAATGCATAAGACAAAAGTAAAAATTTTTAAAAGTATAACAACAGAAGAAACGAAATTATGCATAAATAAACAATAAATGAAGTTGAGGATATAAATATTTTGCCACGTAAAGAAAGAGTCGATTGTAGACTTCAAGCATTAGCGAATGACCTTCCACTTAAAATATGAAGCTTACAAAGACAAAGACTATAATAGGGCTAACAGGTATTCCACTCGGACAGATTGCCAAATTGTCTTTTCCACATTTAGCAAAGTTACGAAGACTTTGCGTGACACGAGCAATAAAAATAAACATCGGAGACTAATGGTTCTGTTCTCGGTTATACTATTCCTGATACACGCTTCTAGAGAGCATACATGTAGTAGGTTGGCTCATGGCACCAGCCGCCCGTTGCGATACTACAGCTGAAGGTTTTTTGAACTTAAATAGGTCTGTCCAGGACAGTTCGATGTTAAGTCTTCCTTCAGTTACGGTTCTTTTTCTATGCCTACAGCTACACTGAATATTCTTGGATATTCATCACGCATCTTTTATTATCCCTTCACATCTGACAAGTCATTACACTCTCCATCTCTGTTTCTCTTTACTTTATGTATTCTTCGTGCCCAGGCCCGATGAGGGCTGTTTTATTTTATAATTTTTTTTGGCCCGTCCTGGTGTCACAATCATAAAAAGAAAAAAAATAATAATAATACAAGTGAAAGTTAAGTTGAAGTTAAAATGTCGTGTTCTGATGAACAACGATCCCAGTTTAAGGTATGACACAGTTATTTTACTCATACCATTGCTTAGCAACGTTTTCTTTTAAACAATATTTCCATCAAGCCACCAAGTTCTCATAACATTATTGCACTGAACAGCAATCACAGTTTTGCCAAGTTGCAATAATGATAATTAGTTAATGATAAATCCTGTATCAATAGTCCATCCTAATAAAGGAAAACTCGTGAATTAAATTTCACCTATATTATCTACTGCTTAACATATGAACGTCACAAAATTAAGCATTTTGTATGACAGGGTAACCCTGCTCTACGATAAGTATAATCAGAACACCTTAAAGCCATTACTATAATTTCCTTTAAGAATTTACAAGGCATAACTGTTTACAAGATTATACATACATTTCATAGAACCGTAAGGACCATAAATGCGTACTTCATTTACTGAGCCAGTAGAATGTTTGACTACCTATGCAACTCGTATAACTTGTAATGCCTAATTGGAAACAGGAGGGAAATCAGGTGAGGGTTATGGGGTAGCAGTCCTCCCTTCCATAAAAAGTATAAACTATTTTCCATATATTTAAAATTAAATGGCCAGTATATTTAATTCTTGAAACTACTACAAACGTATGTTGTTCTATTTACATATCTGTGTCATGGTGAAAGCATACACAAAAACACGAGCATGGTGATAATTTTACTCTGAAAATAATTTTGAGCAGAAAACCACGTGTGGAATGCGGAATTGATTTATGAGATGCGTTCAGCATTAGTCATAGAGTTTCTCGAGAATGTTAATGTTAGATATATGGCTGATTCTCTGCGAAGTAGAGCGACGATAATGGCGTGTAACAAAAAAAAGATGTTTTCGTTGCAATGGTAGAAAAAAAAAATAGCTGAAATACGGTCTTATACTATTTAACAGTGCTAAGAACATTTTGGGATTAAAACGAAATACGAGTGAGCAAATCTAAGCAATTGCGATTCATTTTACATGAAATGTCTTTGGAAGACATAGGAGGATTATTTACTTATATGACATTGTCACGACAAGGGTATAGCAATAGGTAACACGCAAGAACACAAAGTACCATCTTTTAAGTCTGGAAGCACAGTTCTTCACAAATAAATAAAAAATTGATAAAGATGTAAATGAATAAATGAACTAAATGAACTGTAGTTCGTTCAATTGATCCACGTTTTGAAGCAAAAGATCATAATTCAGTATGAAAATAAATCGTGAAGAAAGCATTTAAAATGAGTGTCATTTTGCTTTACTGAACAAAATAAAATTGAATGTTGAGGGTTTTTGTAATGTCCTGACATCGAACGCCAAGAGTAGATTTTAGGAACTATAAAATCTATTCCTCTATATGAAACATCATTATTGACAGGGCAGAACTAATATAGTAAGTCAATTTGAGGAACAATGAAAAAAATATACCAAAAGCTATGTTAAGTAAATAAATGAAGAACTATCCAGACACACACACACACACACATACACAAACACATATATATACATACACATACACACACATACGTAAATATATATATATATATATATATATATATATATATATATATATATATATATATATATATATATATATATATATATATATATATATATATATATATATATATATACAGACACACGCATATACACACACACACACTCACATACCAAAACTTGCAATACAAGGAGAAATATTAAATGACCAAAGCTTTCCTACCATTTTGAAAATATCTAATTATCTAAATTAAATACAAATTTGTGATTCGTGGACTGCAGTAGCGTATTGGTCAGTTTACACGACTCAAGAGAGTGCTTGACCGGCGATCAAACCCATCGTGGGACACTAGGAAGGGCATCTAGCCTAAATTTCCCAGCTCGAATTTGTCTGTGCCCACTCTCTTTCTTGGGAGTCATAATGATACATAGAACGTACACAAATATGAATCTGTGATACAACAATAGGGCAAGATACGTAGAACAAGGAACCTACATATGAAATCGCTCCTTCAAGACATGGGAAAGCAAAAGCTATGAAAACCTCAATAATCATTAATCACGTTGAAAGCCATTGCTGCAATATATTCCTGCCCAGCGTGGCCTTGAGATAATAACACAACACTTAATATTTTATGGGATATGGAAATGTCCTCTGTGCGGGTGATCCGGGCTATGCTTTGATTTCATATATCAAGTAAGTAGTCTTTTAATCATGTCTTGAATCAATACGCAAATATTACTGTAATAAGTTTGAGGTTTGGATATATTTTCAGTTACATACTATCTGTTGATCCATGTGTATATGTATTTGTGAGTGAATGTGTGTGTGTGTGTGTGTGAGAGAGAGAGAGAGAGAGAGAGAGAGAGAGAGAGAGAGAGAGAGAGAGAGAGAGAGAGAGAGAGAGAGAGAGAGAGAGAGAGAGAGAGAGAGAGAGAGAGACTAGAAGAATATATTTTCAAAAAATAATAACAGGGGAGGCCATGATCTAATCCAAGCATGATAACTAAGGATTATCCTACCTCCCCTTATGACTAATGCAATGATTGCAGTCTGCCTCACTAGGCATGAAAATATTACAAAGAAACCTTCCACTTGTATCATTTTTTATGTAATTTCATTTTAATGACAGTTATCTTTTCCTTCTGTCTCTGTTCCGCTTTGAGGGTTTGCAGTGTGACAGACTAGAAGAGCACATGTTTGCCAAGTCTCTGGCCATCCAATCACATTGAGGACAGTTTTCTATAGGTAACGCTATGAAAATGTTTAATAGGTATATCAAAATTTATGAACGGAGTTAACAAGTGTAAATATACACCATATCTAACACATAAAATACAATTGCTTTCACTTCGACAAATTTTTCACTTCAAGCTACCTATAAGCAGTTTTCTCAATCCACACAAAACCAAACATGAGTTACTTATAACAGGCAAGAATGATATATTATCCGGATGCTGTACCTCGTACACAAACGAAATTCAGGGTAATAGATTGGCAAAACTAGAGGATTGTTGCACGGAATCCAACTTTAAAAACTTTTTGTGTATAACTCTACGAAGACATAAAATGTATATAAAAAAAAAATCTCTATACAAACACCTACTTTGGTATTTTCAATCTATATAATACTGAAATTTATGAAATTGTTTTATGGAAAGTATATATAAACCAATAGCAGAACATAATATTCAAGCTATTACAGACCGAATACAATAAAGAAAGTCAAAATAGTCAGAACCTCGAGTAAGGCATAACATTCTACAGACATATTTATATTCCGTTTCCATATTATTGGACCATATCGTGACGGGAAGTCACTCGCAATACCATTCAACCCCCCCTCCCTCCAAAATCACTTATACCCTATCACCTTTGTCGTGATTCCAGCCTACTTCCTTTCCCCTCTGGAGAGCATGAGGAGGAGAAAATATGGTTCGATATGAACTACAGAAAAACATGCCAAGAAAAACAGGAAAGAAAGCACAGAGGAGAATATGGTGTAACCACCAAAAAAAGACCAGGACAGTTCACTGTATGTAGCTGACCTTTTACTTCTCATCTTGCCAACCTTTCCTCTTCCGTTAAAAATATATAAATAGGACACTAAAGATTGTATTGAACTTTTAACTTTAGAATCTTTCCACAGATATGGTATGACCCCAACTACAAACTCTGTAATAAAAAAAATAAAAAATAAAAACACCTCAATTTTGGCGATGAATGTAAAGTTAGAAAAAATAAAACCAACCAACGAAATGCATAATAGCATACTTAATTTCAGAACTGAATCACACTATTAATTCTTAGATTCAGACCACAACCCAACAGTGATACAGTTCACAAGTGGCCATTGCTTGTCATAATTGAATAAATCTGATACTCAAGGTAAGAGAGCGAGAGAACAAGGGAACTCCGAGAATTGTTGGAGGTGGTGTAGGGAATAGCTTGATCTCCATCCTCCCCCCCCCTTACTCATTTGTTCAACCTTGACCGGTCACTGAGGATCCCGGAGGGACTCATTCCATGCTGTCATGCAAGTCTGATTATCAGCATGAACGCAAAGTAAGAAGAAAATGAAGTAAATATCAAAATGGCTTCTAAAGGTAAGGTAATAACACAAAACTAGTCCTTAGAGCGCATTTACCATCTCATATATTATATTTACGATGCATTAATAGCTTTCTAAAGATAATTGCAGAACTGACATGACTCAGAAGATATGTTACAAGACAAAGGCAAGTTCCTCAACACAAATGAACTGGGTTTCCACCGATGAGCTTCAATGTAAACTTGGATGTTGCCAGTGTTACGAATGACAAAAATTCAAAATCAATGAAAATTATGATATTAAACACAAGAAACATAAGCGGGTGAGAAAGAAATTTAATTATAAACGCAATATTTCTTGATTTCTATCGTTCATTATCCAAAAACCAGTCATCATCATCTCATCTCCTATAGCAGGAGAAATGCACAATATATTTCTTGGTCAAAATTCTTATACAAATGCTATTCTTTCACCCTATTTGGGTCATCTTATTCAGGATACAGAAGAGCACGAAGAGCATTATCGAAAGCATTCTAAAGAGATCTCGTCATTTGTATATAATAATGAATATCCACTCTCCTGGAAATGTACCTCGTCAATGTCATCATGAATTGTGCTAATCATTCTAATTAAAACAAGGCCTACAGTACTCATTTCGAAGGCATTAATATTATTCACAGTAATAAGATTTCATATAAAAATAAAATTAAAATAATAATATATTTGCACCGTCTGTAGTAAAATATTGGAAATGAAAAACGTTCATTATTTCATATGGATGAATTTATATTGAATATATCGTATATTTTTAAGTGTAGATATTTCCACTTGAAAAAGTGCACTCTGAAAACTAAATTTATTTCCTCATCTAAACAAGTGAACGAGCCTTCGAGAATATTGATAATTGCTAATTATTCTTTTTTATCACCACTAACAGCTGCCAGTCTCCAATAATGGAATAGATTATATGTGAAAGTATTTTAATCACTGCTTGCATAGATCTAATTTCCTCAGTAAATGAAGTATGTAGTTTGTACCCATTAGTTTCTGTATATAACTGGAGAAATTACCAAAAGGCATAAGCCACATTTAGTAGACAATTTACAGTATCGAACAACACCTCAAGAGTTGGAACATCTTGCTCCGTATTTCAATAAAGAGCAACTACATGCATACCCAAAGCATAACTTATAGATAAAATTTATAAAATTCATGCAGTTATACTAGCTACAATCTAACATCGATGCAGTCTATAATTTCTCCCATTCAAAAATATAAATTAAGGTTTTTTCTAGGGTTTTATTGGAAGTATTAATAAAAAAAAATAATCATGCTCTAGAAAGAATTAACTAGACTTAGATCCAGAAGCTTTTACTTAAGCATCTACCACTAATCGCTCCATATCTTGCAGATTAATTTTCGCTTCATGCAATATACTCAGAACCACTTAAGAGGAAACAGCAAAAAGAGTAAAACTATTTGAAGCACCACTAGTAGCAGCTATGAGAAGACCTGAAGCACTGTTAACGGAACACTACATTAGCATTAGGAGCATCATTGTATGCCAAGCTGACCAGGCCGAGCAGTAACAGAAGTTGTAGGACAGCAGCGCCATGCTCTATATCTGTCTAAGACAATTAATGTGAATATATTACCTTTTCTCTTTCACAAATCTCCAATGGCACCCCTGTTCTACTACTAAGAATAGCTGAACTGCTCTTCCTAAAACATTCCCCATGTACCACACATCGGCCGGTAACCAAACACCAGGTGGATCCTGGCGGACATCCCACGCCTCTACGCCTCCCAGTTCGGCTACTTCGTTTAAGCGGCCTCGTGGTAGGCGGGATGCACGACTTTTGACACACTCCACTCTCGAGACAAAACACCTTCGGTGACGGATTAAGAACTAATTTTGCACACTAGGATAAATGCTACTGCATAGTAATAAAGCACTACGAAAGTGTAATGGAAGGAATAACGTTTCATAGCCTTTTCCAGGGTGTTCTACAACGTTACTTAATTATGTATCCTCTCTAAATAGAAACAAAAAAAATAGTTCATTGTATATATTGGCTCTACATCTATCGTACAGCTACGAGGACCCAAATGCACTTGAAAATTGAACATTAAAAGTAAAATGAGTGATACACATCAATCCTACTCAGAGAAAATAAATGATCTCTAATTCACACTATGACAGCCAAAAAATAAATTTCTTTCCCTAGACTCATACTCTTAACTACCCTTTACAGTAAAGGGATATAGCCAAAGCTTATCAAGATAATGAAGCCCTTTTGTCATTGGCTAGATCTACAACGCTCAATCATTAATAATTGGTAAACATTGCAATTTTTTATGGCATATCCTCAAAGACTACTTGTGAATTAAATGACGTAAGTTGTAAAGTTATTTTTTCCCTTATTTTATTTGTAAAGAGCAACCGAAACCTATCTTTAGAAAAATGGAAATGACTGATTAATGAAATATAATTTTGGTAAGAAGCTAATCATATTTTGCCGTTATACATTTGGAATAATTATTTGGTCATCTTACGTTCAGCAGCTTTATAGTAACTGTGTTACATAGAGGTCTCGAATTTCTCCAGCAAAATTTGTGGGGGGGTGGTTCAAATTTATTATAAACATAACTTAGTTCAAAATTCTTCAGTCAAAATTCAAGAGGAACTAGAAAAACACAATACAAGAACACCTAAAAAATTCAATTTAAGTTGGTTAAACATATATTGAAAGCTTTACGGTGATACGCTGTGAAAATTATTCGTCAGGCTACCGCATTATTATGGTTAAGTAAACTTTATCACAGAAAACAAGTTGGCAATATTGCATGCTCAAGGCATTTGGTATAATATAAAAAAAAGTAAAAATGTTAGTGATAAGTAGCAGAAGTCTTCACTAATACAAAAAAAAAACAATATAAATGAAACAATGATTTTTCAGATGAAGAAAATGAAAAAAAAAATAAATTCAAAAACATGAGTAAGTTTTTCAGCATTCTTAAGAGCACAATTTGTAATTAATAATTACGGAATCTTAAATTTATTCTGCCATACATTTTTGAAAATTACATAGTATTCATAATAAAGACTAAATCTGCCGATGCGTACATATAAACACCAACGGGCACATTGATAAAATATTTACGACAAATACATATACACAGTGACAAAAATCTAGCTTGACATCTACAGCGAAGCTACACCAACACATAAGTATAAGATTAAATATCTACATAAAAGTTATTTAATTTGTCTATAACAGGAGTTAATATTCAAAAGGCTACACTACGACAAATGCTACAAGTAGGTAAACAATTATAAATAAACACAATTTTCATTTACAAAATCCAATTTTTTATAAGTAATTACTGTACTTAGTATAAATTTGAATATGAGCAAAATTCCTTTGATAATGCTTTACTGAAGGATGATAAGTATATAGCAATTTATATGCAGTTTATGCTAGCTACTTAATCTTAAAAAAGTTTTCGATTGAAAGTTGTAACCAGTCTGGATGTAAAAGATAGTAAGATCTTTTGGAGAAGACTAACATCAGGGTGTTCTAAGGTTATTCAGATTTACAAGGCAAGTCATTAAGCGTAATCTAACCTAACCTAACCTAACCTAAACTAACAATTTACGCGGTTATATAAATTTGAATGGAATTCTGGGGGTTAGTCTTCAGTACCAAATCCATATTTCAATCATCATTTAATATTGTATAACCCTTGAGTATAAAATTAAATATATATAAACGCCTTCTTTAAGGTCTTCATATTTTAAAATACTTTACTCAAAATTTTACAGGGGGAAAATCCTGAACCACGAAATGTTGGACATATACAATAAAATGGCACATAAACCTCACACCTGGATACACAACTCACCATCCAGTTTTATGTCTGTACGTTAAAGGAAGTGAGAAGTCTGTTTGGAAATCTAAATTTTGCATTAAATTTAGGTAGACAGCTTAAAAAATTAAAACTTTCTTCTAATTAGGACTACATGGTATGTCCCTGTCGACTGAGTCATTTTGGGCTTTGTTTGCAATTCAACTCAGACAATGGACAGAATGCTTGCTCATCTTCAAATTGAAAATATTAATGTACAATATAAGGCATTAGAATGTATACGAAACATAAAAACAGTGGGTACTTACAGTGCCTCTCGGACAAGACTGTATATTGTTATCCAGAGTTGGTCTGTTGTGATGGTCGTAACATCCCCCATAGACGCAGCCTCCCTTTGCCAAGCAGAATGTGGAGCCGAAGCTACAAGAGGGAATGGACCCTACTTGGCCGACGTCACACTCCTCTGCTGTAGTACATGTCATTGTGCTGAAATATTTCAAGAAACATTGCGTTACATGGAGAAAATTTCTCCTCAAGCTTCAAGAAAATTGATAATAATAATTTTCTTTGGACACAATAGCATTTCTTCCAATAGCTCCAAATAGTTACCATTTTGGTAATAACTGGAGCTTTTTTTTTTGTGGGCATTCGAGAATTGCCATGTAGAATAATATAAGGAAATATCCAAAGGTGATTACAGAAAAACATCTATACATCTTGGTTTTACAACAACGATAAGAATATAAAAAAGGATGCATTCCCAGAGAATAGCAAAATACTCAAATCCTAATCGAAGACCACTCTTCATGATCATTTACACAAGTGAGACTGACAGTATGTAATGAGGAATGTGAGCAAGCTAAGAAATTAATTTTAACTGTACCCTGCCCCATATACCAGCCACTCTTGAAATGAACATTTTGTTTTATATTTCTTCACTTTAACACAAAATTCATATATTGATATAGCCTATTACGACCATCGCTTGCGAGATATCACCCCGAGCATAATTGCGTAATGTTAGCCTAATTCTGGGGAGGTAAGTTAAATATAGGTTGTGCTGAGTTAGGTCAAAAACTGTAATATTAAGTTGGCTCTGTTTGCATAACAAAGCATATTAACAGTGTTGTTAACAAGACTTCCATATACATTAGGTCGTAAAGATGATGGGTTTGGGGAATTTTTCAATCTGTACTGTAGTTATTACACTGCATTAGCAAACACACACAAGTGGATTCTTATAATGCCTGAAAATGGGTGTTTAAATCCAAAGTTTTCACGTAAGATTGGCCAAGTATCACAAAATCAGAAAAAACAGTCAGATGACAGTGAATCACGAGCGTGATCTTAGCCAGAGATACATTATCATAACACTAAAACTACTCATGTGTTCCAAGTATGTCCCAACTACAATAAGGGTATATCATGGTTGTAAGTGATTCACAAAATATCGCACAAAACCACTATTTTAGATTACTTTGAGAAAACATATCATGGCTATTTTTTTTTAATGAAAAGAATTTCTTATTCCCTATGGTGTCAGTGTGATTACGATTCTAATACTTTCACAAGTTGTCCATAATTTACATACATTCGGCGACCTTCGCTTAGGGAATTTTATCAAGACCAAATCAGAAATATATAACAAAAATAACGTATACCATTGAAGAACTCTGTACAGTAATGAATTTCGGAGTTGCGTAATTAAGTGATTCCTTTTATTCTTACCTCTCACAGAGGATTTTGCCAATACCACACTGAGGCTGTAGAGGGGAGGACGGATTGTTCAGGGCTGAAGGCTTAGGACATGGCCACATGCATGCCCCACCTGCAGCTTTACATGGCACTTGGCCATATTGGCATAAAAGCCTGTTATAGGGCACGTTGCTGTAATCGATGCCCTTGCATACAGACAGGACGCAAAGACTGGTTGTAGGACACAACTCCTGTTTGCAAAGGAAAAAAAGATTAGATCAGGCTAAAATACTTGAAAAATACGCCGTACACTCTGAGCTATTAGTGGTTCAGATAGTACGGGAATCATTTAAAGAACAAACGATACAAAAAGACATATAAAGCAAATTCTTTAAATTTTTGAGACATAATTTTGGATAACTGTAAATCATATTTGTGAGTAAATATGCGAAATAAAGAAGCTTCAATAAGTAATTACACCTAAAGTATGCAGTTCTTCTTCTTAGGGTCTAAAATTAAATATGTGTTAGTCTATAAAAGCAAAATAATATATGTTCTCCATTCTTCTATTACTATAGAATAACAAAAACTAAAAATATTTATCACACACGAACAAAGACAAATCGGCCACATCAAACTCCTTTCTCTACGTGCAATTGTTTTTTCTTTGTTTCTTTGTAGCGCTTTGTGCCTGATCTAGAAGATCAAAAGGCATTTCAGGCTCATTCCACCTGACAAGGGGAAAGGGAGGGAGGGGAGATTAACGCATAAAAGAAGCAGACTTAAAAAAAAAAAAGTCTCTTTAGTGACTTGGAACACCAGACCAAAGTATATAAAACAAAATTGATGGACGATTAGTGTTTGCCCATGACTACGATATAGGGACAAATAGCCAATGTTATTTCTGTTTTGCACGCTCTTTCTATTAAGAGATTTGAGTTGATGACTTTCTCGGTTAAGCTCGTAATATATATATATATATATATATATATATATATATATATATATATATATATATATATATATATATATATATATATATATATATATATATATATATATATATATATATATATATATATATATATATATATGAATAATTTTTTACCCCGACCGGTATATATATATATATAACCCGACTGGTTATATATATATATATATATATATATATATATATATATATATATATATATATATATATATATATATATATATATATATATATATATATATATATATATATATATATATATATATATATATATATATATATATATATATATATATATACAATATATATATATATATATATATATATATATATATATATATATATATATATATATATATATATATATATATATATATATATATATATATTTATATATATATATATATATGCACACACGTATATATGCATGTATGCATATATATATATATATATATATATATATATATATATATATATATATATATATATATATATATATATATATATATATATATATATATATATATGTGTAGTCGCCGTGGCTCAGTCGGTAGCGTCTCCGACTCTGAGGCGTCAGGTCGAGGGTTCGCGCCCCGTCACGGTCTGAGGTTAGCAAAGGCATGCACTCAGCGTAAGGATTACATCTGCCAAAACAAGTCCTTCGCAAGAAGGCAACCGTCCTAGCCCTTGGTTGATAAGGGAGTCCGTGACGTAAAACCGGAACCGGATATATATATATATATATATATATATATATATATATATATATATATATATATATATATATATATTATATATATATATATATATATATATATATATATATATATATATATATATATATATATATATATATACATATATATATATATATATATATATATATATATATATATATATATATATATATATATATATAGATAGATATATATATATATATATATATATATATATATATATATATATATATATATATATATATATATATATATACATATATATATATATATATATATATATATATATATATATATATATATATATATATATATATATATATATATATATATATATATATATATATATATATATATATATATATATATATATATATATATATATATATATATATATATATATATATATATATATATATATACACGTGTTTGCATATATATATATATATATATATATATATATATATATATATATATATATATATATATATATATATATTTATATAAATATATATATATATATATATATATATATATATATATATATATATATATATATATATATAGTCTTAGCAAATGTTACCGGACTTTTTCGTAATATATTCCACGGGAGAGATTTCCTTAAGTAATCATAATAATAATTCTATAACGTAAAATATTTTGTGTAACCTTCGTATTATCCCATTCTAGCTGCCACTTATAATATAAGCTCCCTAAGGCAGTTCATAAAGGATCTTATAGTCAGAACCACCTGAATGAGGATAGTGGGTTGTGGAGTTTCTCGTATCAGTTCAAGTGGCAATGTGAATACATCATTAGAGGAGGAGGGCCTTTATTGATGAGGGCAGTTTTTGCCTGTCCCGGTGTCACACTCATAAAAAGAAAAAAAATATTGTGTTATAGGTAAGACCTCGTTTGCAGCAACTCTTGATATAAATAAATTATTCAGTAAAGTTCAAACACTGCCATAAATGACGTACATTCTTGAGTCCGCTTTCATATCTGGAAACATGGATACATAGAATGATATATAAAGGGGGGTTTACACGGTCAAACGGATCGTCGAACGCGGTTCGACAGACAAGTGTGTGAAGTGATGTTCGAACGTATGAACAGGGGATTTGGTTGTCGAACACGTTCGACAAACGTGTTCGACAACCAAATATCCCGTTCATACATTCGAACATCACTTCAAACACTTGTCTGTCGAACGCGGTTCGACGAGCCGTTTGACCGTGTAAACCCCCCTCAAAGTCTGTTCACAGTGATGAAACACAAATTCTCTACCAAAATGCTGCAAAGATAGTGCTATAAATTAAATAAATCATGGGCGACTCCTATGAGGTAAAGGAGGCAGACCTACCCCTCTCCCATTTTGTGAAGGGGCATCAAAGGCAAGTGTCATCTTCATACAAATGACCTTAATTTGAGCACAAACTTTTCATCGATAACTATTAATAAATGAGAATGAAACAGAAGGGGTATTAAAACAAGAATTAATGAAAAGAATGATAGTACCTCGTTTCCAACTTTAGAAAAATGTATTTGACCTTGAGAATGAATAACCTACAAAGGTTTTCTTCGTATAAAATTATACCCCTTCAGTCATCCTGACAACATGAAATAAATCCATCGATTTCCCGTACAACCCAAATAAATATTCATTCAACAATGATCTTTGCGGTATATGGTACCAAAGAAGAAATTCCAATGTCAGACTTGTAGACTATTTGCCACATTAGAGGAAAATAACTTCTACTATCCGATACGACGAAGTGCGAGATTCGCATGCTACACCTTTATTGACAGTTACCTTATATATGGGAGCAATTACATTCCAGCTTAGACATTAAATCATTAATTAGATTCCTTTACCATGTAAGCAATAGGTCTTTGTGACAGGCCTTGTCATGGCTAACCTACAGAATATTAAAAAAAAAATTATTTTTGAAAATTAATTTTCTCTCTCTCTCTCTCTCTCTCTCTCTCTCTCTCTCTCTCTCTCTCTCTCTCTCTCTCTCTCTCTCTCTCTCTCTCTCAGCTATTTTTTATATATATCTAATGACTGCACACTCAAATAATCCATAAAAAATCATCAAAAATTATTCTCTTATGTTAATGTGATTTTCTACTATATTTTGGTAATACTTCATACTTTTTCCACTATCAAGAACAGGTCTCGTCAAATTTTCAAATACTGTACTTGATAAATAAAATTGTCATATATTTTCTTCTAAACTATAAAGGGGTTCAGTTATTTACATAAGAAGCTTATAATCTCGGTACATTAAAACGCTGACCAAGAGGAGACAGAAAATAAAATATTCAAACTGGTTAAGAAATATCCCATGGAATAATTTTGATTTGCGTTAACATATAATATTCACAGACTTATGCAATGAAAAAGAAAATGTTTGAAGTTTATAGGCTATAGTGCTGAAATGATGCATAGTACATAGTGTTACATTTTATGAAAGAGGGATATTAACGAGGAAAGTGTATACACACATAGATAGATAGATAGATAGATAGATAGATAGATAGATAGATAGATAGGTAGGTAGGTAGGTAGATAGATAGATAGATAGATAGACAGATAGATAGATCGATAGATAGATAGATAGATAGATAGATAGATAGATAGATAGATAGATCGGGTGCGGCAATAAAACCTCCCAGATTTTATAAGATGACGAAAAAGGCCAAGTCCTTCCTTAACTGTGATTCAACAAGCCCTGATAATATTAAATAGTTATTCTCTTGTCCTTCAACGATTTCAGTTCGTATTACATAATGTACATAGCTTTTCGCGGACAAATAACAAGGGGCAGAGATTTTCAACCGCCTTCATGACGTGCTAAGCCTGTCCCAAGGCCACATTTTCACAATAGTAGTCGCCCGCCAGAACGGACGCTATTCCTTCTTAAAAGCAAAAGTAAATAAATAGAAAAGTAAATAAATAAATAAACATTTAAGTAAATATCATCAGGTAACAGTTAAGGCCTGCTATGGACGGTGTTAACAGGCTTCAAGCAAATAAAATTGAAAATATATCGAGGTGTTCTCTGAAGATCCCCGAAGTCTTATCAGATACTACCATTTATTCCATACTTACAACAGAATGAGAAATCATTAATATTGTAACTCAGTGGAATAATATCTCATGGCAAATATCCGTCTCTAACACTGGATTCATACAGCCTAATGACCTAACACCTGTTCCCTAGATACGAGGAAAATCGAAGTCTCTCATCACTGGATTGACATAACTAAAGGCATACTTAACACCTTCTGCTATACACGAGTCTCGATTGAATTAATTATTGTCTATATTAAGACAGCACACGAGGCTCAATACAAAGGAACATTCAACTACTACAGGGACAAATGACTCACTCAAGTGATTCACCACCACCAAACAAGCAATCCAATTGGTGATGAAAGTTCAAATGCACGCAAGTCTGCGACATTCTTGTAAAACTCACAACAGTTGAAAAAAAATACCGCGTCTTTCTTGCTACTTTAGCTCAATTGTAATATACAAAACTAGCACTGAAAAGTATTTCCTTTGATGAAGTTTAATTACACATTTTAAAAGGGAAATTAGACCCCCCCCCAAAAAAAAATGCAAACTTAATATTATAACAATTGAATACGGAAAATATGAAACCGCTGTATCATAAATTTCACAAGCTTCAGCATCCTGTTCTTTAGGTAACTTTTTTGTGAAGTGAAAGCATTAAAAACTAAAATACATATATATATATATATATATATATATATATATATATATATATATATATATATATATATATATATATATATATATATATATATATATATATATATATATATATATATAGCATAATTAATATCTCCTGGTAAAGTTCAATTGAATGTGTCTCTCTTTCATACGTGCGAGAGAAACAAAGAATTTACCAAAAACTGGTAAGAAAGGAGACAGTACGAAATCAGTTTCGGTTTTCCAGTGTTGCTGTATTTGATAAAGCGATTGCGACACTTAAGGTTTGTCTTTTCTTAATCCCTTTAAAGGCATTTGAAAGGCATAAATTACCCCTAAAAACTTATTCAAAATTTCTCCATTGGCTAAAAACTGAAGCTACGCGATAATCTATCAAAGTAATAATAATAATGAAAATAATAATGATAATAATAATAATAATAATAATAATAATAATAATAATAATAATAATAATAATAATAATAATAATAATAATAATAATAATAATAATAATAATATAATAATATTAATAATAATAATAATAATAATAATAATAATAATAATAATAATAATAATAAATAATAATAATAATAATAATAATAATAATAATAATAATAATAATGGAGAGTACTGATCTCGACAACAGTAAGCTTAATATGTGATTACCTTTCTCAACAGTTCTGATATAGTTTTACCGTGATCTAGTTACAAATAGACACTCTGCTTATCGTACGAGGCGATTGAAAGGGTTAAGAAGGCATTGTGGGGTTCAACATTTTTTCCTTCCTGGAATTTATTTTCTAGTAATACATCCAAACTAAATGTTGAGGAGGGGAAGGATAAAAATACTACAAGCTCAGTTCTAATTCTTGAGATTACTTGAGAGCGGCCAACTTGCAAACTCTGAGGGAGGATAAGGTATGTATAACGCATAAAATAAGATATCAGTGGACATCCACCTCCGACTAACAGTATTTGTAGTATCATGGATGTATTCATGGTTGACATTTGAAGGTTATTGCATAGGTTTCGATGGTATCTGTATTTGGCCCATTTCTTGGCTAATAAACGCGACTTCTTCCATTTGTAGTTAGCATTACGTTCCCACACATGACATTGCTTATACGGCAACTGGGCATTTCAATACTTATTAATTAAACGCAAAGAAAGCAGAATCAATTATATATTTTGTCTAATTACTTGTTTTTTCATTCATTCATTCATATATTTAGCTGGTATAGACGATTACGCATACGCAAAATTATGCAATTCTTAGGATGAAAATTTACTATAATGTAATATTCACATAATATTCATTTTCATGTAGGAGGTAAAAACCAAATAATGGTTGTTTGGGATATTTAATGTATTCGAAGCGGAACAAAAAAAACATAATATAGACAAGATTTCTCCGACAAGTGAATACATTCAAAAAGA